>VDFB02365934.1:68145-144511 GCA_007258455.2 Sequoia sempervirens
GTAATTCAACAATTTTGGCATGATAACTCTAGAGTATCACCAATGCAAAGGATGTTTTAAAGTTAAGAATTGGAAATCAAGACCATACACCACATCCTAAACATTTCTTGGAATCAAGCCAAACAATGTTGTTCAAAAACTTTATTGAAACACAGCCAAATATGGAAATATTGCAAAGGACTTTTGAAGGTTTCAAGCCATTTTATTGTATGCCTCTTGAAATTCATAATACTTGTTGCAAATACCATGTGGAGTTTTCAATGTACCATGAACTATTATGCTATATCCATTCTACTTTGTATACTAATGAAATGTTGTAGGAGTGTGGTGCAATGCATCTTCTGAAATCATCAAGGGACTTGTTAGATCTTTTTTTATGTTCTAGAGATGACGGCTGTTTATATAAATGATTGCTTAAATGCAAGTGCCTGGCAATGGTGGCTTGTCAAAGTTTGTTCAGTCGTTTCTAGAGAGTTCCATGAATTTGGAAAGAAGCTTGTTGAGAAAAGAGATATGAGATAGTCAAATATACTTTGCAAAGTAGAGAGTTCTAGATGTGAGTTGGTTACAAAGGAATGCAGTGTTGCTGATTTTATTTCAGATTTTAAGGACAATCTTTTCAACAAGTATGCAAGGCACAGTCATAGGTCTCAGTGGTTGGATCAACAATTTAGGATGTGTAAGGACTCTTTTTTGATTGGCACTATTATATCAGTGGTCGACTTTGCAAAAAAATACACATTGCAACCACAAAACGAGGTACAATCTCAGTATTACAATTCCATTCAGATTGCTATTTTTGTCCACATAACATCTAGACATGCACTTGATAGTACAAAGGAGGATTGAAAGATAATCATAGAGTATCATTTTTATATGAGTGATGATAGATCTCACTCGTCTGAGTATGTCCAACATTGTTTCGAGAATTTTTTTGAGTTCTTGCAGGAGCATGATATAGCATTAAATACATGTAATTTTAATAAATAATCATGTTTCAATTCAAGAAGCTCAAGTGATGTTTTATTGGTTGAGTAGAATGGCATGTAGAAGGGTCTACCCTATATTTGGAATTTTTTGAAGTCGACATGGGAAATGTGGGAGGTACGATGGAGTAGGTATGCGAAGAGCCTAGTTATGAGAAATTAAAGATTCTTAGGATAAAAATTCAGCAATGCACACTATATAGTTGATTGAAAGCTTAGCACGTGATATGCACTGATCTAACAATGCGCAGATTCGGGTTCATTGAGGAGGCAAGGAGGTAGATTAGATTGTCATACAATCAAAGATTCTTCAAAGATGCATTCATTTTGAAGCTCGGGACAGTGTGCACATGGGACCATTTGGACACAAGAGTTGGCTTGTTTTTGTCAAATTTGTATTCAGTGCGAGTGGGATCAATGCAAGTCAAGTGAGTGGGTGGATACATGGGTTCCATAGTATCTAACTCCTTTATCTCAAACAATATCCATGATAAATGACACAATGGAAAGTTCAGTTGATTATGACCTGCTTTTAGATCTACTACAAATAGGACATATTTTTGCAGTTGTTGCACCGCAAGGAAATGAAGAGAGATTAGACTATTGGTTGGCTCGATGTGCGTAAAACATAAGCTAACACAACTGATGATAGATGATGATTGGTTCATGTATCCTATAGGTTCAATTGTTGTTTTTGCAACTTGGTTGTGAACATATATGATTAGAAAGAATGGAATACTTGCATTTGAATACTACAAGAAACATAAAACTATTCTCATGTATTTGCACCTTGTTATAGCAATAATGTTGTTGTTGGAAATATCATGCCAAACTAAAGACAAAACAACTAGTGGACACTTAGTAATGTTGATCATGAAGAATATTGGATACTCTACAAAGAGATGACCTTCAGCACACTTGAATAGTACTTTTCAAGAATGGAAGATAGAATGCTTATGTTCATTATGATTAAGTTCATTAGTTTTCTTTATTTAATACTGATATTTTATATACTATTGCAATGCATGTGTCTCTAATAGTGATATTTTGTATGCACTTTTATGATATTTTTGGCAAGATTGATCATGGACCCACCCATAACAATAGCCAACTCTAACTCTTTCAAGAGGTATGTGTCTTTATCATTTGCACTACTAGCTCATCATCATTCAAGTTGTTTAGATTAATAGATATCGTTATTCTGCCATTTTCTATTGTGACAATATAGATTTCTCATTTTCCTACTTTTATGTATATTCTTGGCATTATTGATCGCGGACCCGCTTACAACAATAGCCAAGCTCCGATCCTTTCAAGAGGTATGCGCCTTTTTTATAGTTTGTGGATCAACTCATCATCATTCGTGTTGTTTAGATTAATATAGATATGTTAGTCCAACATCTTTCTATTGTGACAATATAGATTTCTCATTTTCCCACTTTTGTGATATTCCTGGCTCGATTGATCATGGAATTGCTCCAATAATAGTCAGCTTTGATCCTTTTGGAGAGGTATACAACAGATTACAACAATATAGATTGGTTATTCTAAGCGTCTTTTATAGCTTGCATTACCATCTCATCATATTTTGTGTCATTTAGAATAATATAGATTGGTTATTCTAAGCTACCTTGATGGTTTGTACAAGTGCTTGTCAGTCCAAAACATGAACATACTACTATTGTTGAAGAATGTGCCCTGAATGCCTCTAATAGGAAAATTTTGTAAAATTTGAATTCTCAAATTGGAAACAATGTAAAATGGTCATAATTGTGTATGGGCATAATCTATACCTAGTGATGTTTTTTGAAATTTGGGTCAAATGTTTGGGATTATATAAAGGGTATGTTTAAAATGTAAAGGGGCCTATATTTTGGAAACTCATATGTTTTGTAAAGGGGTCTATTTTTGTACTTAATCGAGCTACAACCGAAGGTTTTTTTCCTAGTTCTTTCCTATTGGTATGCTCGTTTGAACCAGGTTTTGTAATATTTACCATTTATATATAATATATTATAGTGGTTTGCAACTTTTACTCCTCAAACCCAATTATTTAATTCACAAGGGTGACCTCATAGTCACAAACCTATTCCCTTTCATTTTAAAATTCAAAATTCAAACTTTTCGCTAAGTGGTGTCATTCACCCACTTTGAGTTGACTAAACTTATGTTTGGCATAATTTGATGATATACACTAGCATTAATAACATAGAATATATTCATTATAATCATGAAAACATTCATTTATCTTATAGCATTGGAGCAATTAATAGTGAGACATTTTGATTCAATGCAATAAAAATGAGTAACAAATTTCTAAATACCACCAAGTCCCTAGATATTCAAGAGTAGATGCAAAGATAAACATTCATACCCTTATCAACCCTTAATTATCCAATACCCCTATCAACCCTTAATTATTTAGGTTGATTGTGTTTGATTGATTGGATTTTATACATCCTTGTACCTCATTGATACATTTTTCTATTAGGTTTTGCATTTTTTATGTTAAGATATAGTAAATTATATTCACTTGCAATTTAAAGTGTAAATCTCTTGTATTGTTAGAATGAGTACTTGAATTATCATGAGGTGTTGAGGGAAATATTGTTTTCATTAGTATTAATATAGATGCTTTGGATATTGTTGTAATGGCATTGAATAAAGAAGGTCATCAATGGGAGTCACACAATCGTTGCCATCAATGAAATTGACCATCTCTTACATTGGGAGAAGTGGATCATCTTTCCATAATGTTATGGGTTCCTACTTAGTTGATATGTTCATGGTGGAGGGCTATCTTGATTTCTATCATTATTACACGTTGGGGTGGTTTGTGGTTTTAAACTATCAAGAATGGTTTTGGTGGCAATTAGTTTGGGGAAACCACTTACATGGTTTTATCTTCCCATTGCTTTGTATAAAAACTTTATGTAGAAACGTTATTACATGTTATTATCTTTTTCAAGAGTGGAAGGCATGGAGAACTAGGTTTTGAAATAAAATGAAGAGTTAAAGGTCCAAAAATGGTGGTTTTTTTCACTTGAAAATAAAGTTTTTACCCTAGGGTTTGCAAAAATATTTGAGATACCAGAAGTTTCTTTTTTTTCTAAGCATATTGGGGCCTAAATAAAGGTTTCTAAGGTGGTGGAAAAGTCTAAAAGGTTGTGGAAGTGCTACATCCAATAAAGCCTCAAGAATTACACTAAAAACAAGGGTTTTTTGATTTGACGATTACAGGTCTGTACAAATGGAATCCAATTGTAGAATCTTTATTTTCTTGGCAATTTATTTGCTGCCCCAAGGTTTTAGGGGTCTGTGTGGTGTTTGAAGGTATGTTGCTTTGCATTTTTGGGCTAATTGAGTAGCTTGTTCAAGGTTGAATGTATAGGAAGTCAACGCTGGTCCAAAGGAGTCTATGTTGTTTCTCATATATATTGTGTAACTTGGATATGGGTGTTTGAATCAGTTATGTGTTCGTCTGGTGTTTTAGAAAATTGTGGAGTAATTGGACAAAAACTAGTTTCTTACTATTATAAGGGTTTAAGGGGGTTAAAGAGGGAAATGTGTATTTAGTTTCTTGTCAAGTTTTAAGGGAGTTTTGAACTGTCCAAAGAGGTCAGAATAATCTTGTTAGATGCCTCAAATAGGCAGGTTGCAAAGAGTTTGTGATTGTGCCCTTGTGTTTGCATCAATTTTTCACCTAATTTGACTCGGTCCAATGTAGCTCGGAGTGATTTGGCATATTTGGGTGCAAGAGAGGATCATCCCTAGCGTAAACGTACCCATCCGGACATGTTGGAACAGTCTGTTTGGTCGTACGAGCTACGGAGTGAAAGTTGCACCACTTTGCAACTTTACATTGCTTGCATCTGGCAACTTTTCCCTCCACGAAAAAGTCATCACCACAGGAAAATGCCTCTGAGATAGCAGAAACTAAGAGAGTTTTTTGTAGATGGTCCCAACACAATCCCATAACCTCAGACGGAGAGTTTGTAAGCATCACGGTCTCTGAGAAATAGACCTTCAAAGATTGTTGCCTTTTAGCACTTTGGACTCTTTAAGGGAAATCATCGGTCCAATGTAGCTCGAAGTGATTCGGTGTATTTGGGTGCAAGATAGAACCATCCCTAGTGTAAACGTACCCATCTAGCCATTTTGGAACAGTCCATTTGGTCGTACGAGCTGCGGAATGAAAGTTGTACCACTTTGCAACTTTACACTGCTTGCATCTGACAACTTTTCCCTCCACTGAAAGTCATCACCACAGGAAAACGCCTCCAAGATAGCAAAAATTGAGAGAGGATTTTGTAGATGGTCCCAACATGATCCCATAGCCTTGGACGGAGAGTCTATAAGCATCACAGTCTCTGAGAAATAGACCTTCAAATATTGCTGCCTTTTAGCACTTTGGACTCTTAAGGGAAATCGTCGGTCCAATGTAGCTTGGAGTGATTCGGCATATTTGGGTGCAAGAGAGGACCGTCCCTAGCATAAACGTACCCATCCAGACATGTTGGAATAGTCCATTTGGTTGTACGAGCTACGGAATGAAAGTTGCACCACTTTGCAACTTTACACTACTTGCATTTGACAACTTTTCCCTCCACTGAAAAGTCACCACCATAGGAAACGCCTCTGAGATAGCAAAAAACAAGAGAGGTTTTTGTAGATGGTCACAACACGATTCCATAGCCTCAGATAGAGATTCTGTAAGCATCACGGTCTCCAAGAAATAGACCTTCAAAGATTGCTGCCTTTTAGCACTTTGGACTCTTTAAGGGAAATCACTGGTCCAATGTAGCTTGGATTGATTCAGCGTATTTGAGTGCAAGATAGAACCATCTCTAGTGTAAAAGTACCCATCCAGATGTGTTGGAATAGTCCATTCGGTCGTACGAGCTGCGGAATGAAAGTTGCACCACTTTGCAACTTTACACTGCTTGCATCTGACAACTTTTCCCTCCACTGAAAAGTCATCACCATAGGAAAATGCCTCCAAGATAGCAAAAACCAAGAGAGTTTTTTCTAGATGGTCCCAACATGATCCTATAGCCTCTGAAGGAGATTCTGTAAGCATCATGGTCTCCAAGAAATAGACCTTCAAAGATTGTTGCCTTTTAGCACTTTGGACTCTTTAAGGGAAATTGCCGGTCCAATGTAGCTTGGAGTGATTCAGCGTATTTGGGTGCAAGAGAGGACCATCCCTAGCGTAAACGTACCCATCCAGATGTGTTGGAATAGTCCGTTTGGTCGTATGAGCTACGGAATGAAAGTTGCGCTACTTTGCAACTTTACAGTGCTTGCATCTGGCAACTTTTCCCTCCACTGAAAAGTCACCACCATAGGAAAACCTCCTCTGAGACAGCAAAAACTGAGAGAGGTTTTTGTAGATGGTCACAACACGATCCCATAGCCTTGGACGAAGATTCTATAAGCATCACGGTCTCCAAGAAATAGACCTTCAAAGATTGCTGCCTTTTAGCACTTTGGACTCTTAAGGGAAATCACCGATCCAATGTAGCTCAGAGTGATTCGACGTATTTGGGTGCAAGATAGAACCATCCCTAGTGTAAACATACCCATCCAGACGTGTTGGAACAGTTCGTTTGGTCGTACGAGCTACGGAATGAAAGTTGCACCACTTTGCAACTTTACACTGCTTGCATCTAGCAACTTTTCCCTCCACTGAAAAGTCATCACCACAGGAAAACGCCTCTGAGATAGCAAAAACTGAGAAGGTTTTTGTAGATGGTCCCAAAATGATTCCATATCCTTGGACAGAGAGTCTGTAAGCATCACGGTCTCTGAGAAATAGACCTTCAAAGATTACTTCCTTTTAGCACTTTGGACTCTTAAGGGAAATTGTCGGTCCAATGCAGCTCAGAGTGATTCGGCGTATTTGGGTGCAAGAGAGGACCATCCCTAGCGTAAACGTACCTATCCAGATGTGTTGGAATAGTCCATTTGGTCATACGAGCTACGGAATGAAAGTTGCACCACTTTGCAACTTTACACTGCTTGCATTTGGCAACTTTTCCCTCCATTGAAAAGTCACCACCACAGGAAAACGCCTCTGAGATAGCAAAAATTGAGAGAGAGTTTTGTAGATGGTTCCAACACGATCCCATAGCCTTGGAAAGAGAGTTTGTAAGCATCACAGTCTCCGAGAAATAGACCTTCAAAAATTGTTGTCTTTTAGCACTTTGGACTCTTAAGGGAAACTAGTGGGCAACATAGTTAACTTCTTCACAAACTTGGTTTGAAGTAATTTCATTCTTTTTTGTGTATTTAAAATGGAGTTTTAAGCCTTCCACCCTAAAAGTGACCTCTAAATAACTTCAAACACCTTAACTACCTAATTCTTATTGATTTGTTTTGCAAACAAGCATTTTCATTCAAAGAGGTTGAGCTTTGATTTTTGCTTGTTGGATTGAATGCGGACCATGACACAACTTTCTTTTTTCTAAAATTGTTCAACATCATTGAACTAAGAATTTATCACACATCTGCAGAGAAACAAAGGAGTACCACAAACTAAAACACATTACACTTTGGTTCTCACTGACTTGATGTACTCTTCAACATCTCTCTTCTCTAAAAGAAACCTCTAAATCACTTCAAACACCTTAACTACCCTAAAACCGACCCTAAAACCGACCTCTCAATCACTTCAAACACCTATATTAAGCTACCACTCTCAAGACCAATGTAACAATGATACAAAATAATGCTTTGAGTTTGAAAGATGGGTCACTTTCCTACTTTGGGTGGGATTTCATACTCTCTAATACTATCATGCATTTCTTTCATTCCTTGTGCCTCCACCTCCCACTTCCTTCTCTTGTGGGCCTTTGAAATTTTTCCTTTCCATTCGCATAACACCCTAATACCTTGACCACCACTTCTCAAACCATACATTCCTCTTTGGATCTTTGGGCCTTTTGATGATGTCTTACATTTGTAAAAGAGCCAATGGGGTATCCTAATCCTCAAACCCCTAGATCCCCATTGTCTTGTGTCCTAACACCCAAGAATCCCATCGCCTGAACCCTTGATGCTGGACCTTGGGATAATTATTTGCTTGAACTTAAAGCAATCATTTCCCTAGATCTCCACACTCAAGCATGCACTTTCACAAAACCTCACCATTTGAATGGACTCCACCCATGACCACGACTAACCAAGAATGCAATTAATGAGCCCAAATTTGAATGTGAGAAAATGGCAAGAAAATTTGGACCCATGTTAGGCCTTCAACCTCTATATAAGGAATAAAACTTCATTAGTTTGGATAATCTTTGGACATCATCTCAACAAATCCAAAATTGCAAAGTCGGACACTTGTGTTCACTTGTTGAATCTAAGGACAAAAACCCTTAGGTTATGGAGATTTTTCGATGAAATCCCATTGGTTTCCTAGAGTTTGGAGGATGAAACTTGTTTGGATTTGTGAGGGAAATTTCACATAAAGGTTGCATCTGTACGCCAAGCATAGTGGATTTCAGCATCCCAATATTTTTCTAAATTTTTTTTTATCATTGTAATCTTGGTTATGAGCAAACAATTGAAGCAAAAAAATTGTAATCATGAAGTGAGTTATTTGAATTAAATACTCTATTCCAACCAACTTATATGTGTAGATCTATTTATCATCCGTGAATGTTTTAGATCTAAATATCTTGTTTAAATGTTTTGGCTGATTTTCATTGAATTATTCCAAATCTAAGAAATTTGTATGAATAATTTAGTTAAGGATCATTGCATTTATCATTGAGCCTATGGTCAAATGTTCTCATCCTATGACATAAGTCTTGAATTTCTTTAATCAATTCTGACAAGTCATGACCTCTTGATTGGGAAGGCTGTAACTCCCCCATTCATTCAGACAACCAAATGTATGTTTGTTGACAATATCAAATAAAACCTCCAACCAGGGTCTGCTAGTGTAGGGAGAAGCAATGCATGAAATTTTCTTTTTGATTTGGGCTAAATGTGATTAGGATAGGCCCTGACAGGGTTGTATCAAATCCCAAGAGAGAGATATGTTGAGGAAGAAAATAGAGAAATTATAGTGAAAATGTGCATTAGTATGTCTCATTTTATTTATAGAAGAAAGTACAGTGCACAACAATCAAGCAAAAGCTAAAATCCATCTATGAAATAAATTACTCACTATCAAAACTAACCTTCAAATTAAAGAAGAATTTAAGAAGCTATATTTTCATATAGCTTCTTCAAATGTATTTAAATTATTGTACAAGGAACATAAAATATTAGAGATGCACTTTCCAAGCAATGTTGTTTTCCTATCGATTTATGTAAAACATAATTATTGTGGGGATTCTACTTAAGATTCAATTAATCAAGGAAATCATAAATGTTTTGGAGTTTTGTTCTACCAATGCAATTATTTTCTATACTAGCCATTATGGAGAAGTGGTTTATACAAATTTTCTTTGTGAAAAATATATTGTGATTAAATTATTTGTTTAAAAGTTATGTATTGCTTTTTATTTTCTAAAAGAATCCATATTTAGATGGTATTGCAGTCAGATAAACATCTATTTTTCACAGAGCTCACAAATTTTAATAGTATTCTTTTTGTAAATTTCTAGGTCAAAGTGCATGATGATGTCATTTCATGCTTGCAAATAATTGAATCTTCTAGTCAACAAGTGGTCACAACGTCTTGGGATGGAATGATTAAAATATGGAACATTGATGAAGGCAGAGGTAGTTGGGAAACAACTTTTGGCTCATCTAAGAAGACACAAAGTGCCAGTAAGTATATGAAGAATGGTCATAAGGTATATTATTAGTATTCATATGGGAGCCTAGCCATATTAATTTTTTGAAAAAGGTGAATTTATGTTATATAAAAAAATTGATGTTTACAAATGGACCACCAAATTTACTAAGGCATGGGAAAGTTGACAAAGAAGAAAATCAGATGGTGTAGGGTTAATCATATGAGTATCTAGTTATTACTTATGCAATGTGAAATAATGCTTTGAGTTTGAAAGATGTGCATTGCAATGTAATCAGCAATATGAATATAAACTACATAATATTTAACCATCCTTTTTATGCTATTGTACATTGATATTTAACCATTGCTTCAAAGAGTTTAATCATGCACATGAGGAGGAAACTAAATTTCGATTGTCAACTTCTATATATATCAAATTATCCAATAATCAAGTGTATGTCCATATACAAAAATGGCATCAACGCCAACTCAAACAAAGTTCTACAATATGTGGCATATGCCATACCAGTATTCACTCAAATTTATACAAAATATCTATCTCATTCTAAACTACTGGTGGATCATCAAAATGGAGCCTCTTTGAAGCACTCGTTGCCTCTGAAGGTAGCTGCACAAGAAAAAGTCAAACCACAATTGAGATTAGTTATACTATATAATTTAAAATTGAATAATTAACATAAAAATCAATACACATTGAATTATAATTGAACTCTAAAATTGAAATCTTGATTACCTGAAATATATGTCTCTTTGAAGGGTCAAGAGTCCTAGAATATACCCCTCTCAAAGAACTAACAAACCAACTCTTGTAATGTTAATCTATATATGTGAACAAAAACATGAAATTGATCCAAGTTAGCATAGAATTGTCAGTAATAAGAACATATTTACCAAGCACAAAATAAAATAAACACATACCTCTTTAGGTTGATCTTTTTTTGTATCTCCTTTAAGTGTCTCAACACCTCCTCCTTGGGGTGTTTCAACACCTCCTCCTTCAGGCATTTGAATACCTACTCTTTCGGGTGTTGTGGCACTTATCAAAAATGATGTATAGCTCACAACCGCCTATACATAAAAATGACAAGTACATATGAAACTACGAATCTATGTCAATGTATGCATAATCAATAAAAGATCTTATAAATTTTAATTCAATCAAATTTGAGTTCAATTACCTTTCCCTTATCCAACACTGTGCCTCCATAATCTAGAGAGCGTTGCACCTCGCTCGCACTAGGTGTTTGCTACAAGCAGAGAGTAATATAAACATATAAGTTAATATATAATTTCATTATTGACAATTCAAATGACAAGCAAATATACAGTAAAAAAATGTAAGTGAGTGAGTGAGAAAATACATACTATGTGCATGTCGAGGCCAAATGAAATGGCCCTAAGGGTGCTATAAGTCACCTGTGTGAGCTCCTCCTCAGACATTAACTATTAAATAGACCATGTAAATAAATATTAGTAATTGATACTATCTCTTATTAATATTCATTTTAAAAAAAATGAAAGTTACGAATTTACACCTTAAATGTTACCTGTGTAACTACTCCAATTTCCACCTCTCTAGTAGGAGAGGACTCTGTAGGGTGTGCTCCAATCCCCTGCATGTGATCTGCTATAATCTCCACATCCTGGATGTCATAATTAGAAGTATCTAATGGATGCTCAAGGGGCTGTACAATAGGACCCAAACATATTTGCTAGCACGTATTGCAAATATGTGGCACACAAATATGTGGACCTAAGGAGGATGATGCAGCAGCACTGGATCCATCGCCAAGATCACCAGACTACGGCTGAGCTACTGAAGAAGCATGGGATACCAAAAGACCACTCAAAGAGTGAATGGCCTGGATGGTTTGTGTGGCTGCATCCTCCGTAATATCTGGATGTTGTACTGGAGGTGGTGGAGGAAGGGGAGGATGGGGAACATGTGGGTGCCTAACTACTCTAGCTGCCCCTGGCCTATCCTGAGGCATACCTCTACCAATGCCCTGGAAGGGTTTAATGTCAAAGTAATTGACATGATGCCCTAACAAAAAATCAACATATAATTTTTTAATAAAGTAAAAAGGTACATCAAGATTATTGTTGGGTGGTTTATCAAAAACCATACACCAATGATCCCAAAAGTTATCTACTATGCCCATATGCGTGCACCATTTTATAGAAAGTTTTGGCTTGTTAACATTAACTGGCAAACCAGTGTTGGGGTTAATAAATAAAGAGGCTATTTGGGCTTTTGTTATTTGGAGATCTTTCACATCATCATAAGACATTCCGCATGCATAATATCGCCTCATGGTTTCTCGCCACGAATGAAATGCATTATGTTGGGTGGAGAGGGTTTCTACATTTGTAATTATTCCTATCAATGTTGTTGACATACGGGATAATCGAGGGATTTTCATATAAACATCACAAATGCCCCTCAATTGCTCCAATTTTTCATGAATTAACTGTTCAATTGATGGTTGCGGAGGTGGTGGAGCTTTTGGCATTTTTGCATTTTGATTCTCAGCTGGTGGATTTTCATTTTCAACTGGTGGAATTTGTGCATTTTCATTCTTAGCACCCATAATGCCTGATTAAAGTTAAAAAATAATTAATCTAAAATTAGATAATATAAATGAAACACTATTTTAAAATCAAAATCCATTAAAAACATTCATTTTTTTAACAAAATCTATTTTGAACTCAATTGTTTCATAAAAATTCAATCAATAACCCTATTTTGAAAAAAAATCCACAAAAAACATTCATTTTTTATCAAAATTCATTCTCAATTCAATTTTTTCATAAAAATTCAATCAAAAACCCTATTGTGAAAAAAAATCCACAAAAAACATTCATTTTTTATCAAAATCTATTCTAAACTCAATTCTTTCATAAAAACTCAATCAAAAACCCTATTTTAAAAAAAAATCAACAAAAAACCATACAAATTTATTCAAGTCTAAATCAAAATTGAATCAAATCAAATAAAAATAAAAAAACTTACCTTTCCAAATCGAATTTAGCCTATATTGGATATCCGTTACGCGAAGAATGGATGCATAGTGCACCCGTGGGTTCTTCTCAGCTGAATGACTTCAAAAAAGTGACATAAGTTTTTAAAATATGCTTTTTACAAATTGGCTATCCGATTTGTAAAAATAGGTTTGGTGTTAGGTATGGTGACACCCGAGCCTAGAAAAATTCAACATGTTCTTTTCGCATCTTTTCGGTCGATGAAAGACGTGTCTTTTTCGTCATTGCCACTTTTTGGCCCACCATTTACCTACACATACCCTTGGGCAGGGTTACTTTTTATGTTATGAAGCATGTTAAGATGCTTTTTTGAAAAAAATGTTATAGCTATAGGTGATTTTTGGATGGTTGATGAAAACAATTAGGCAAATAATCTTTATTTTCATGTAATTTTTTATTAGTTTGGTATTATGTTTAATTCGCCAATTTTTTTTCTTAATCATTTTAAAATAGGTTTAATTTGCAAATGAATTTTATTTTTAGTTTGGAAAAAAAAATTAATCGCCAACAAAATTATTTTTTCTGGTTTGAAAACAAGTTTAATTCGCCAATCAAAATATTTTATTGCTTTGAAAATAGATTTTAATCGTCAATGGAAAAATTTTAGTGGTTTTAAAAAATTTGCATTTTGCTAGGATTTTCCACAAACCTCTAGCAATTAGAAAAGATTCACTAATGGACTTATTTTTTCACGAAAAATGAAAAAAATTGCCACTAAAATTAATATTTTTATCGTGAAGTATACAAGATTTACTAGGATTTTACACCTTGGCCAGAAATTAATAATCACGGACGACCAATGACGAGTTTCCCGGGGTTGTTTATGATGATGTGGAGTTTGCTAATTACGTGGGTTGGTGTTGGTGGAGTTGGTTGCCTTGATATGCGGAAGCAAAATGGTAAGTGTTTGCTCGCATGAGAGTTAATGCATCCTGACATTGTTGTATGATGGCATGGGAGCAAGTAAATGCAATATTCAATGTTGAAGTGTGGGAAAGTATACTCTGAAATGTGCGAGAAAATATATTGATTAAGTTGCATTGTTGAAAGAGCCATTGTGGTGTTGGTTTAATAGTAGACTATTGTAAAAATCGTCACCTTTGGCTCCATTTTATAGTAGATTGGAGGGTTTTAAAATTGTTGTGCTCCAAAATCTGTAAGTTGTTTTACATGGGTAATATAATATTTAGTGTCAGGTAATGTAGCTCAAATTTTCAATTAAGTCTATGGCATTATACCCATTTTGCATAGACTATTGCTACCCATTGGCTTTATGAGTTCTATTTAATAAGGGTTTCCATTCATTTTTCATTTACGTGTGATTCTTAAGCGTTATTCTGACACCTCTTACAATTGTTACATAGATTGCTTGTCTTGTACCAATTTGTTTCATGATATTCTTTTTTCCTCATCTATTTGAAGCTCTTTATAACAAACTATTAATTGTCATGGTTATTTTGCCTAGATGGAACATGTTATATTCTTGTATCAATATGTTTCATGATATTCTTTTTTTCTCATCTATTTGAAGTTCCCCATAACAAATTGTTCTTCATGATATTCTTTTTTTCAGTTCCCCACAACAAATTATTCATTATCGTAGTTTTCCTCTTCTATTCTCCATATTTTAAAGTTCTATTTAATGTGGGTTTTCGAACATCTGTCATTTTCCTGTGATTCTTAAGTGTTTTTCTAATAGATATTTTCCAATTTCCCTTTTTGTCTATAATATTTAGTAGCAAATAAGTGTTATTCCAATACCTCTTATACAATTACTCTATTTGTCTTCAATATATATGTGTATATGTATCTATCTATATTTTGAAGCATTAATTTTCACATACAATTCACATTGCATACCATTCTCTTTGGAAGTATTTGAAGTTAAATCTATCAGAAACATACCAAGCAACAAACTATGCAAAATGCGTATAACACCAAAGATGCACAAAGTATATATATGTATCTATATATGTATATATATATATATGTATGTATATATATGTATATATAAATATATATATTTATATATACATACATACATACATATATATATATATATATGTCAATTTCCCTATTTGTCTATAATATTTAGTGCCAGATAATGTAGCTTGAATTTAGAATTGACAAGCCAACTGTTACATAGATTACTTGTCTTGTATCAATATGTTTCATGATATTCTTTTTCCCTCATCTGTTTGAAGCTCCTTGTAACAAATTATTCTATTGTTCTTGTAACAAGAATTGTATTCAATTTTTTTAATTTTGAAAATTTTTGAGTTTTCGATCGTCTGTCATTTTCCTGTGATTCTTAAGTGTTTTTCTAATAGTTCTTTTACAATTTCTCTATTTTGTCTATAATATTTAGTGCCAAATAATGTAGCTTGAATTTTTAATTGACGAGCCAATTATTACATAGATTGCTTTTGTTGTATCAATATGTTTTATGATATTCTTTTTTTCAGTTCGTCAAAGCAAACTGTTCATTATTGTAGTTTACCTCTTCTATTCTCCATATTTTAAAGTTCTTTTTAATGTGGGTTTTCAATCATCTATCATTTTCTTGTGATTCTTAGGTGTTTTCCTAATAACTCTTTTACAATTTCCCTATTTGTCTATAATATTTAGTACCAAATAATGTAGCTTAGATCTTCAATTAACAAGCCAACTGTTACATAGATTGCTTGTTTCAATATGTTTCATGATATTCTTTTTTTTAGTATCCCACAACAAACTGTTCATTATCGTTAACATGTATGATGTACCTTCAAAACTATGGTGAAATATATGATAGCTAATCTCTAAATTTTTTATCTTCTATGAGATTTTTCATTACAAGATCTTTGATCTTCATTTGAGGATCAACATAAATATTGAAGGTTTAATTTTTAGCAAGGTCTGCTATTGCAAGCTTTTTAATGTCAATAAGGTATATTCTTTTATCATTTCTATAGTAGGTTTATTTGATGTATTTTTCTTGTTGTAAATGCAAAGTCTTAATGCTTAATTTATCTTAATTTGACATATAATTTGACCTAAAATCTAAAATTTAACAACCATTATCCTATCATAATGACAAATGGTCTAGATCAATCCTCTATTTAGTCATTTATATGTCTTGGATTGATTGCAAGTGAGAGTATGTCCTCTTGAGAGTCCATCCTATAATCTTGTCCTAATTTATTTACCTCTATTTTGTCTCTTGAGTTGAATATTTCTCCATATTTAAAAGTTCTATTTAATGTTGTTTTTTCGATCATTTTTCATTTTCCTGTGGTTCTTAAGTGTTATCCTAATAGTTCTTTTAAAATTTCCCTATTTGTCTATAATATTTAGTGCCAAATAATGTAGCTCAAATTTAGAATTGACAAGCCAACTATTACATAGATTGCTTGTCGTGTATCAATATGTTTCATGATATTATTTTTCCCTCATCTGTTTGAAGCTCCCTGTAACAAATTGTTCATTGTCGTAGTTTAGCTCTTGTAAATTCTACAATTTTGTAGACTGCTATAAATTGCAAACATGACATTGATCTGTACCTTTGGGTTGCTTTCAATTTTTTTGGTTTGTGTATGTTTTTCTACCTCTCTTAAAGTTCTATTTAATGTGGGTTTTCAATCATCTGTCATTTACCTGCCATTCTTAAGTGTTTTTCTAACAACTCTTTTACAATTTCTCTATTTGTCTATTTAATATTTAGTATCAAATAATGTAGCTCGAATTTTGAATTGACAAGCCAACTATTACATAGATTGCTTGTCTTATATCAATATGTTTCATGATATTCATTTTCCCACTTCCCCATAATAGACTGTTCATTATTCTAGTTCACCTCTTCTATTCTCCATGTTTTTAAGTTCTATTTAATGTGGGTTTTCGATCATCTATTATTTTCTTGTGATTATTAAGTGTCTTTCTAATAGCTCTTTTATAGTCTCCCTATTTTTCTATAATATTTAGTGTCAAATAATGTAGCTTGAATTTTGAATTGACAAGCCAACAATTAAATAGATTGCTTGTCTTCTATCAATATGTTTCATGATATTTTGTTTTTCTCATATGTTTGAAGCTCCCTGTAACAATTTGTTCATTTCCATAGTTTAGCTCTTGTATTCTTCATATCTTAACCTAGGTAATTGTTTTTGTGCATTTAATTAAGGATTGTGTCCTCATGTATTTTTTTGCTTGGCATGACACTTTAGGATTTTCTTATTGTATTGTCCTTATGACAACAATTGTTTTTAACTTTCAAAATTCTAAAATTTTGTAGATTGGTATAAACTACAAACATGACATTGACCTATACCTTTGGACTACTTTCAATTTCTTTTGGTCTGTGTATGTTTTTTGGCCTCTAGTTATTGTTCCTTGTTATCTCTTTGCATCTTTGGTGCTATATGCATTTTGTACAACTTATTGCTTGGTATGCTTTTGATAAATTAAAATTAAAATCCATTGAAAGGGAATGGTATGGAATGTGAACTTATATATGTGAAAATTAATGCTATCCAATATTATTTTCCAACCTTTTCCCATGTATGTTTTCATACTTTGTCACACTGCAACATTGAATATTTCATTTACTTCCTCTTGTGCCATCATACAACAATGCCAGGATGTATTAACCCTCACGTGGGAAAACATTTACCATTTTGCTTCTACATATTGAGGCAATCAACTCCACCACCGCCAACCCATGTAATTAGCAAGCTTCACCACTGTCATAAACAACCTTAGGCGGTTTGTTGTAGGGAGCTTCAAATAGATGAGAAAAAAGAATATCATGAAACATATTGATACAAGATTCGAGCTACGTTCTTTGGTAGTAAATATAGAAGAGAAATATAGAAATTGTATAAGAGGTGTTAGAATAACGCTTATTTGTTGCTAAATATTATAGATAAAAAGGGAAATTGTATTGAATTCCCTGCAACATAGACATATACATATATGCATATATATATCTATTGAATTCCCCATTTCATATTTAAAAATATACATATAGGTAGATATATATCCATATATATAGAGCAAGACCACTATGGCTTGTTTGACAATGCAACAACAATTTATATATACACATGTATATCTAAATAGGTGTGTATGCTATCTTTATTCGTATTTATGTAGACTTTGATTTAAAAAGAGTTACAAATAACATATATAAGTATTATTTATCTTGTGATAAAATCGCTATGATACAACCATAACATTCAATGATATAGCATTGAGATGTTAATAAAAAATCATTTAATGGTGCAGTATGTGTAACATGTTCATAACACCACATTGGCTCTTTCGACAATGCAACTTAATCAATATATTTTCTCACACATTTTAGAGTATACTTTCCCACATTGCAACATTGAATATTGCATTTACTTCCTCTTGCACCATCATACAACAATGTCAGGATGCATTAACCCTCACGCTAGCAAACACTTACCATTTTGATTCCACATATCAAGGCAACCAAATCCACCACCGCCAAGCCACGTAATTAGCAAACTCCATGTCATCATAAACAACCCTGGGAAACTCCCCTTCGAACATCGACGATTATTAATTTCTGGTGTCGAGAAATTCTATTCATAGTTGCGTTGACGAAAATCCTAGCAAAAATTTGAAACAAATAGCTGATAGGTAAATTCCAACTGTTACATTCTACTTTTGTGTTCCAAGGTGGCCAAGAGCCCCTTCTTTCATATATATTTTAATAGGCTGCAATGTTTAAAACATGTTGTTGACTTGCAAAACTTTTTCCCTTTGCTTATTGTTTCTTTTTGTTGTTACGCACCTTTGACATTATGCCCATTTTTACGTAGGTCCTTTCTTGGCATGTCAATGACTACAAATTCAGGAATAAATATAGTATAGAAATCTATTTAGATATAGCAGTGTCTATATAAATAGATATATACATGTGTACATATGGATATATATCTAGTTATATGTATTTTTTAAATGTGTAGACAAAGGGGAAATTCAATGCATATATGTACTTAATCATTTTTATTCTTATTGTTGTATATCCTATTGTTTGGATAAGAAAGGATGAAGGGACCAGCTAGCAACATATACAAATATCTATATATGGGTATATATAGAAATATAGTAAAAACTGCATGCATACATATATAAGCAACCTCAAAGATAAACAAATACATATAAGGATATATACATTTGTATTTATCATTTTTATTCTTGTTGTTGTATCTCCTATTGTTTGGAGAGTATTAAAAGTGGAATGGTTATACCCATTTTCATTTAATCAAATTAGTAAAATTGTTGGCAGATTATCAATATTTCTAAGTTGTCTACCAGTTACCATTGGATGTTGCAATACATTAATCTTTTATTTTTATTATGAAATAGAGCTCCCAATCAGTCAACTAAAATTGCAACATTTCCTCCCTATAAAAGTTCCCACAACTATGTTTACAGAATCAGGCTTTGTGGATGGGTCTCTAGAGCCACCCAAGATTGATTTGGTGACATCCCCCATAGGTTCTACTGCGGAGTCTGGTTCTAAGAGTGCCAACCGCTATCCTCCACATCCTAATTTCATAATTTTATATTTCCATTTTCTTATGCCTATTGCAAATTTTCTATAATTGTTTCCTTCCTCTTTCGTTGATGTAGGAGCATCCTTGGTTCTTGGCAATCTTGGATCAACCAAAAATATTTTCTTTCAATTTTTGTTCTTGTTCTATTCTTGCTTAGTTCATGTTGGTGGATTCATCACGTTTTCTCACCAAACTATGTGGATCTACATTTCCATCATAGACATGTTCATTTTCCTCATTCCAAGATTTGAGCACGATTGGATCTTTTTCCAACAAGTTATCACTTCTATATTTTATGGTAGTTTCTGGAACCGACACCAAAATAATTTTCAAGCCTAACGACTAGTTCAATCTCGTGGATCTTTCCCGTAGCTTGTGAATCTTGACGGTGTGATTTTAACTATTCCGTGGAGTGTCCCCAACCTTGATTATAGATCCACACTTCATCATATGCATTCACCAAGGAGTAATTCAAATTTGAGGCTGACCTATTCATGAATACATTACATTTTCTTTCATTGGAGATTGTAATAATTTTTGGCCGACATGGGTGATTCTAGATCTCAAGATGTGATATAAATCATTGTAATAGATCATTAGGAAGGAAGATTGGAAAAAAGGATAGGTATGACATGTAAGATTTCAGCTCACATTAAGGAGCATATAGGAATATGATATTTTTAACATGTTATATCAGGCATGTGGGCCAAATTTGTAAGCCTGGATGTTGTCGGCTAATTGTAATTGATATTTCTATCAATGAGAATATTTGCATCTACATTTTCCTCCATATTCTATGTTTATTTTGTTGTGTTACTCTTGCTACATAGTCTGGATTGTTCTCTTTAAGGACCCTCCTACCATGGTTGCACTAGATTGGTATTAGAGCTAGGATCGATCCGTGAGAGATTGCCAGAATTCGTGGAGTCCTGTTGAAGATTTGTTGTGAAGTGGCAGACTATGGATCTGACCTATATAGCTGCAGAGGACTTGCATAAATATGGTGGGAAGAAGAAATGTTAGAGAAAATGGAGCGCGTGGAAATGTAGACCCAACTTTAATGGAGATGTTGAAAGGAATTGTTGCTAGATTAGATGCAGTTGAAATGACCCAAAGAAGAGGTCGGCCAATTGATGACGTGAGTGATGAAGAGGTAGAAGTACAAGAAGAAAGAGGAAGAGAAGATCAACCTGGCCTGGATCAAGGAGAAGAGAGGTTCATAAGAGCCCTAATTAGAGTGAATACAAAACCACATTTTAATCCATCAAATTATAGAGGTAAGTTGGTTTCAGAAGAATTGCTTGATTGGATAATAGAGATGGAAAAGTTTTTTTATTTTGAAGTTACCCTTGAAGATAAGAAGGTGAAATTTTCTTGTACAAAGTTGAAAGGACATGCATCCCTTTGGTGGGAACATTTGTAGACAGATAGGAAAAGAAGAGGAAAATAAAAGATAAGGTCATGGGATCAAATGGTGAATAAGTTGAAGACAAAGTTTATGCCTGCAGATTATTAGATTATTTGTTCCAAAAGTTGCAAAATTTGAAGCAGGAGGAGTCAAGTGTGACAAAGTATACTAAAGAGTTCTATAAGTTGAATATCAGATCTAGACACTCAGAGGATGAGATCAAGCAAGTGGCCAGATATGTGAATGGATTGAGGTCATCTATACAGGATGAGATTAGTTTGATTAAGTTGTAGAGTGTGGAAGAAGCATATCGGTGTGCCCTAAAAGTATAAGAGAAGCTGAATAAAAGACATGAGAGAGACAAAGAGGAAGAGGTGGAAGATTTTAGAGAGGAATAATTTTAACTAGAGGAGGAAGAGGATCTTTAGCTGATTAGAATAAAGATAAGGGAGTCAACAAGAATGACAATTCATACCGTAGAGATGATGGAAATTCTTACCGAATAGGGGGATATAGTGGTTACTAGAATGAGGGTTATAGAAAAGATGATAGGGGACAAGAGAAAAGAGTATTCAAGGGAACTTGATTTAAGTGTGGTGGAGAAGGACATATAGCATTTGAATGTAATCAGGGAGAGACAAGTAGAAAGAAAAAAAACAATAGAAGAATAACCTTTGTTGAGGAAGATCATGCCGGATCATCTAATAAATGAGAAGATGGAGAAGTGTTGATGAATAGAAGAGTTTTGTGTCAAAGTGAGATGGAGCAGGAACTGTTGCAAAGAAAGAATTTGTTTCAGACCAGATGCAAGGTAGCTGGTAAATGTTGCAAGGTGATTGTTGATAGTGGAAGCTCAAAGAACTTGGTTTCTGAAGAAATGGTGACCAAATTGAAGTTGGAAAGATTGAAACACCCAGAGCCCTATCAGATAGAATGGATTCAAGATGAGCATAAGATACTGGTAAGTGAACAATGTTTGGTAAAAATGAAGATAGGAAATTATCATGATGAAGTTCTATGTGATATCATGCCTATGAATGTATGCCATGTTTTATTGGGAAGACCTTGGCAATATTATAGACAAGCTATTCATGATGGAAAGAAGAATATATACACCATTATTGCTAATGGAATGAAGTAGAATTTCTTGCCATTGGAAGATGTTCCTAAAGTTGAGGTTTGTACGAGTGCTAGAATTTTTTTGGTTGATGGAAGGAGATTCCTGGATGGATTGAGACATGAGAACATGTGCTATGCCTTAGTTCCTAAGAAGGATTCAAGACTCGAAGCATGTAGAAGAAAAATTGGAGGAGATAAGGGAGATGATGACATAATTTATGAAGAAATTATTTTAGATAATGTACCTGATGGATTGCCATCTGTGAGGAGTATTAGTCATTACATGGATTTGATTCTTAGAGCTAGTTTTCCTAGTAAAGCAGGACACCGGATGACACCTGCAAAGAATGAGGAGTTGAATAGACAAGTGCAAGAATTGTTGAGAAAAGGTTTGATCAGAGAAATCTTAATTCCATGTGTAGTACCAGTTGTGTTAGCACCCAATAAGGATGGAGAATGGAGGATGTGTATAGACACTAGAGCCATAAACAAGATCATGGAAAAGTATTGAAAGATAACAAATGCACTGAGTAATTTTATGAGGTTGATGAATGGGGTACTGAAGAAATTCTTGGGTAAGTTTGTGATTGTTTATTTGGATGACATCTTGATTTTCAGTAAGAGTAGAGAAGAGCATTTTTTGCAAGATAAGACAAGTTTTGCAGAGGTTGAAAGAAGAGTAGTTGTTGATAAACATTAAGAAGTGTAGTTTCATGAAGGAAGAATTAGTATATCTAGGATTTGTGATATTTGTGGATGGATTGAAGATGGATCCTGAGAAGGTAAGAGAAATTGTTGAATGGTCTACACTAGATAGACTTGGAGAGGTGAGATCATTTCATGGATTGGCTAGTATCTACAAAAAGTTCATTAGGAATTTCAATTCTATTTGCAGTCCTATGACGAAAATAATGAGAGAAGATAAGACATCTAGAGAAAATCAGAGTTTTGAGTTGTTGAAACAGAAGGTAACTGAGCAGCCTGTGTTGGATTTACTATATTTTAATAAGGTATTTCAAGTAGACTATTATGCAAGTGGAAATACAATTGGGGTAGTGTTGAGTCAAGAAGGAATACTAGTCGCTTATTTCAGTGAGAAATTGAATGATGCTAGGAGAAGATATTCAGTGTATGATCAAGAGTTTATGCCATAGTTCAAGCCTTGAAGAAGTGGAGACATTATTTGTTTCCTAAGGAGTTTGTGTTGTATATAGGTCATCAAGCATTGCAATATTTTAATAGTCAAGGTAAGTTGAATCAAAGACACATGAGGTGGGTATAATTCTTGTAGAGTTATACTTTTGTTTTGAAGCACAAGAGTGGAAAGTCAAATAGAGTTGTTGATGCTTTGAGTAGGAGAAGGAATTTATTGACATATATGAGAGTGGAGGTATTAGCATTTGATGAATTGAAGAACTTGTATGAGGAAGACTCGAATTTTGTAGAACTTTGGAGAGCTTGTAAAGAACTAGTCTTGGAGGATAGAAGTTATTGGTTGGATTACTTCATTCAGGAGGATATGTTGTTTAGAGGGAATTAGTTGTGTATACCCAAAGTTCAATGAGGAAGAACTTGGTGAAAGAAAAGAATAGTGGAGGATTGCTAGGACACTTTGGAATTGATAAGATAGTAACATTGGTAAGTGAGAATTACTTTTGGCCCCAGATTCATAAGGATGTTAGGAGATTTGTGTAGAATTATAGATTTTGTCAAGTTGCAAAAGGGAGTAGTCAGAATATTGGATTGTATAAACCTTTGACAGTTTCGAAGAGACCTTGGGAGGATATTAGCATGGATTTCATACTTGGTTTTCGAAAGAAACAAAGAAGTAATGATTCTATATTTGTGGTGGTGGATAGGTTTTCTAAAATGGAACATTTCATACCTTGTAAGAAGATAACATATGCAGTACATGTAGCAGACTTTTTTTTTAGAGAAGTGGTCAGATTGCATGGATTACCTAGGAGTATTGTTTTAGACAAAGATACAAAGTTTGTTGGTTACTTTTGGAGGACACTTTGGAAGAAGTTGAAGATAGATCTAAAGTTCAGTTCTACATTTCACCCACAGACTGATGGACAGATAGAGGTAGTGAATAGGAGTTTGGGGAATTTGCTAAGATGCTTGGTTGGAGGGAAGGCTAGAAGTTGGGATTTAGTCCTTGCACAAGCAGAGTTTGCTTACAATAATTCAATGAATAGGAGTACCAAAAAGACACCTTTTGAGATTGTTATTGGAGTTCACCCTAGAGGTATATCAGAGTTGAGAGGCATCAATATGGAAGACAAAAGGAGTGCAAAAGCAAAGGAATTTGCAGAACATATGAAGAAAGTGCATACTCAAGTGAAGGAGCAGTTGGAAAATATGAACCAAAAGTATAAGGAGAAAGCAGATGAAAAGAGGAGACATAAGGAGTTTGAAGTTGGAGATGAAGTAATGGTGTACTTCAGGAAGGAAATATTTCATGTTGGCACACACAATAAGTTGAAGATGAGGAAGTTTGGACCCTATAGGATTTTGAAGAAATTTGATCCAGGAAATGCATATGAAGTGGAGTTACCGAATGACATGGGTATATCACCTATATTCAACATTGTAGATCTACATTAGTACCATGAAGAAAAATTTAGTGAAAACAATAAAGAAAAATTGGAGAATCAGTTTCCTAAGCAATAATCAGATGAGATAGAAGATATTTTGGATATCAGATATGGGAGGAGGACTCGTGGAAGACAATATAAAGAATATCTTGTGAAATAGAAAGGAAAACCAGTGGAGGATTCTTCTTAGATTTCTCAAGCTGAGGTAAACCGTCTCAATTTTCCTTTAGCCCCAACAAAGTGAGGGGCTCACTTTTCATTAACCTCAGATGTCTGATGCAGGAGCATCCTTGGTTCTTGGCAATCTTGCATCAACCAAAAATATTTTCTTTTAGTTTTTGTTCTTGTTTTGTTCTTGCTCAATTCATGTTGGTGGATTCATCACATTTTATCACTAGACCATTTAGATCTACATTTCCATCATGGACATGTTCATTTTCCTTATTCCAAGATTTGAGCACGATTGGATCTTTTTCTGGCAAGTTATCACTTTCAAATTTTATGGTAGTTTTTGGAACTGACACTAGAATAATTTTCAAGCCTAACGGCTAGTTTGATCTCATGGATCTTTCTCATAGCTTATGGATCTTGATGGTGTGATTTTAATTGTTCCATGGAGTGTCCGCAACCTTGATTATAGGTCTGCACTTCATCCTATGCATTCACCGAGGAGTAATTCAAGTTTGAGGCTGACTTATTCATGAATACGTTACATTTTCTTTCATTGGAGATTGTAATAATTTTTGGCCGATGCGGATGATTCTAGATCTCAAGATGTGATATAAATCATTGTAATAGATCATTAGAAAGGTAGATTGGAAAAAAAGATAGGTTTGGCATGTAAGATTTTAGCTCGCATTAAGGAGCATATAGGAATATGATATTTTGAACATGTTATATCAGGCATGTGAGCCGAATCTGTAAGCCCGAATGTTGTCGGCTGATTGTAATTGAGATTTCTATCAATAAGAATATTTGCATCTACATTTTCCTCCATATTTTGTGTTACTTTCATTGTGTTACTCTTGCTACATGGTCCAAATTGTTCTCTCTGAGGACCCCCCTACCGTGACTACACCATTTGTATTCAACCTGAACATTGCCTTTCAGTTTCTTTAATTTTATGATACTCAAATACAAAAATACACACCACATACCCTTTCTTGTTTATGTTTCTAGTTTTCTTGGCCTTTAGGTGTATACACACATGGTTGACCCTAGTAAAGCATATATATGTGGAAGTAGATACACATTGATCTTTTCCAGCACATAAAAACATCTCTTTGCAACCTTTGTTTTCCTTACTCCTTTTATCCAATTGGTGTGATCAAGTACATTTTCCTCAATTGAGCTTGTCTTTGTAGACTATAAAGAAACCACCAATTTTGACTTCATTTGCAATTTGTTCCATCAATGCTGGATATGTCGTTCCCTCTCTGATCCTTTAGCTCTTGTCCTTTAAAAAATTTGGTGGTGATGAAGGGCAGGTTGAACAATACAAGGTTGTCTTATCTGATGGACACCATATGAAAATAGGAAATTTTCCTTCCAAATGAAATGATTGTTATTTTTAGGTGCCTTGAAAATAGGGTCCCTCATATCTTTGGGAGACTACATCTGTAGAAATATCTAGGATTCAAGGTGGGTTGCGTTGTTTCTTTCATATTTTTTAAAATTCTCTCTCTCCTTTGTATGTACCTAATATAATGTGTCCAATATATTGTTTTCCTTTTTTATTAGGGCCTTGATCATATTTATCTTAGTTGTCATTATGTTAGATGGTCAAATCATTGGGACCCCTAGGTATCTCTTCAAGTACCAAGAAGAGCAAATGTTGGGACCAGAGTAACCTTTTCCTTCTAAATGGACCCCTAAATTTGATGTGCAGTTGTCCCCTCAACAACAAAACAATCCTCCAAATGTCAACCCTATTAAAGCTTTTAACATTTATCAAAATGTTTGGATAGTTAAAGGGTGTGTAACACATATTAGAGAGATGTACCATTTCCATAAACAAAGAGGTGAAGTTCAACTTTTTATTTTTGACAGTATAGATATGGAGGGGATAGAAATTCATGTTACTTGTTTTGACGATATTGTTGAACTATATTATGGTAGAGTTGAGATAGGGGCAACTTATTTAATATCAAGAGGTTCGGTGAAGGAGGAAAAAAAAATTCAATGAATTAAATAGTAATTTGGAAATTGTCTTGGACCAAAATTCAACACTAAAATGGTGTGAAGATGATATCTCTCTGCCAAAAACACCTCATCCTTTGTGCTAGTTAGTGAGATAACCAATTATAGTGATAATAGTTTGGTTGATATTATTGGCATTATAGTCCATGTCGGCTACATATCAACTATTTGTAGGAAAAATGGATCTGAAACAATCTAGCGAACTATTAAACTATATGATATATTTGCTTGTGTCATTGATGTTAATTTGTGGGGCCCAAGTTGGCAAGAAAAAGGTGATGTCTTGAAGAAGATGTATCTTTCTGGTGATTTAGTCATAATTGTTGTGTGGGGTGGCCATGTATCCTACTTTACTTGAAAAGTTATCAACACATCAACATCATTAGTCGTCGACATTAACCCTTCTATTCCTGAGGAAAATACTCTCAGATCCATGGGCCCAATCAAAGTAGAACATATGGTTTCATCTTCTTCTGGACCTCATAGGATTTATCCTTCAAATGATAGAGTTACTATTGCATTTATCTTGAACAACTTCCTTGGCTTGCTAGAAATTGTTGAAGCCATTTTTAAAGCAACCATTGAAATTACAAAAAATGAGTCTTTTTGTTATCCTGCTTGCCCCTTGTTGGTTAATGGGAAACAATGCAAAAGAAAATGTACACGCCCCCATGCTGATGTCTAGTTTTGTGATCGTTGCCAGATGGAAATCAAGGAATGCAACTATTGCTACCTTCTACAATTAAACCTACAAGACCATTCAACCAACCTTTGGTGTATTTCTTTTCATGAAGTTGCCACTAGTTTACTGCAAATCCTAGCAAAAGACCTCTATATGTTGCAACATAGGCCAGACTCTACAACAAATCCTATTGCTATTATTAAAGGCATTGTTTGTAAACCTTACATCTTTACTGCCTTGATCATAACAAACAATTACAATTATGAGTAGCAACTTGAAACAAGCATTGTGAAAGCAACAAAACTTGATTTCCAAGTAGAGTGTAAACTGTTACTTCAGATATATTGAAGATATATGCCCCTGTTTTAGAAAAAGGTTGCACCAACAAGCCCACTCTTTGACTTCTCTTTTCTACTTTTGAACATTTCTCTTTGTCTTTCCTTTTTTATGCTCAATATGGGATGCTAAGACTTGTGTTTTGCAAATATGAATGTACTTTATTCCTATGTTTGCATATATATATATATATATATATATATTCACACATTCATTAAACTCCCATGCTTTTGATCTTAATATGGTGCCCACATTGTTTTTAGTCTGCATTGTCACTATGATTCTTGATTCTTGATTCTTGATATATGTTGGAATTTTTAGTTCTTGCATGCCTATTCTAAATTCACTTGTTCCCATCATAATAATTGAATAGCAATATTATCTACAATGGAAAAAAAGACCCATACTAGGGATCTAACTGTTGCATACATAAACTAATACATTCACTATTTCATTGTAATTACCAGCATAATAGGAAGGATACTATTGAATGTTTTTGTTAAATTATGATCATTTGCTTCAAAGCTCTTACCATAGTTTTGTGCACTGTTTTGGGTGTTTTTCATTATATTGATTTTCGATAGACACATTGTACTGGCACAGTGCAAACAATTTTTCAACTTTGCTATGAACATGTTGCACATACTACATTATAAAATGCTTTGCTATTAACATCTAAATGCTATACCGTTGAATACTATAGTTGAATTCTATTGGGTTGTTTTTGAGTATTTTTGGGTCTAATCAACATAATGCCAAAGATGTGCAGATATGACAACTGATTGTTTGAAATAGTTTTATGCACTATTTTTGGTATTTTTCAATGTTTTCAGTTATGATAAACAAATTTTACTAGAAGAGTATACACAATTTTATAGCTTTGCTATGAACATGTTCCATATACTGCAAATGCTTTGTTATTAACATCTGATTGCAATGTTGTAGAATGCTATTTCTATATCGTGTTTGGATTTGACCAATGCATCACAAAAGATGTGCAAATATAACAAGTCATTACTTTAAATAGTTCTATGCATTGTTTTAGGTATTTTTCAATGTATTCAGCTATGATAAATACATTGTAGTGGCTAGCTACAAATAATTTTATAGCTTTCCTATGAACATGTTCAACATGTTGCACTATTAAATGCTTTCTTATTAACAAGGTCTAAATGGAACATTTGTTGTTGAATACTATGGTTGAATTGTACCCATATCCTGGCAACCCAAACAGTAGTTCTAGATGCTATTTGTGTTAGTCTTCAATACTTTTCCATTTGATCAACATAACGTCAAAGATGTACCTATATAACAAGTGATCATTGGAAATACCTTGTAATTTCCATTGATACAATAATAGAGATGAAAAATGTAGGCATATAAACATTGAATATCTTTATAGTTTTATACTCACCCTTTGCACATACATATATATGTGATTGCTCCTATATTGTTGTAGTTTTTAAGAAAGATATGTTGGCATAATCGTATGTATATGTTCATGTACCATGAGAATCAAAATAGTGAAATGTATTATCACCTTTTACACATACGTATATATGCAATTGGTTCTCTATATCTATAGTTTTTAAGAAAATATCATATGTGGTGGCAATTATATGTGTATGTGTGTAAAACGTGACATTCAAAAGGGTGAAAAGTTTTAAATAAAGACACTCAATTTAATAGCAAAAAAAAACTTAGGGTGTATAGGCACAAAAAAGGAAAAATTGAAGATAGCTATACAATTTTGGACTAATTAAATGCATCAAATACTATATGCTCATAATTATTGGATACATGAAACATGCAACTATAATGTTCAAAACATGTTATTGTTCTCATAGGCATCCATACATATAGATTTATATACACATCAATGGACATATTTATGTCTACAGTTATCCATGTGTGTGTGTGTGTATATATATATCTATGTCTATGTATGTATGTATGTATGTATGTATGTATGTATGTATGTAATATTTATATATATATATACACACATATGCATCAATTTCTAGTAGTTGCAACTGTATATTTAGAATACTGCATGTGTTTGGATGTCATATACACAAATAACAAACCGGTCAAATGTTTGAAAGGCAGATTTGTAGATTAATATTGTTGTGTGCATATTTGCATGGTGAATTTAAAATAAACTGTATTGCTAAGAATAAAAAACCCAACAAACAATAATAAAATTGTCTTCCATGTCTAAAGTTGAGAAGGATGCAAAGAAAATGGATAACTCCAATGCTGCACCTAATTCAAGCTACATTATTTGGTACTAAATATTATAGACAAATTGGGAAATTGTAAAAGAGCTATTAGACAAACACTTAAGAATCACAGGAAAATGACAGATGATTGAAAACCCACATTAAATAGAACTTTAAAATATGGAGAATAGAAGAGGTGAACTACGATAATATGTACACATTATTTGCAAAGAACATATAACATGTTCTATTCATAAAAAACAAAAAACTAAACATACCTTCATAGCTACTACACTAATTTTATCTTCAATACCTTTATGTTTTCATACTAACCCTCTGCATATATATATACAATTTATCCTATGTCAATGTGGATTTAAAAAATATACATATGTAGGGGCAATTGTATGTGTATGTTTATGTAGTATAACATTAAAAAAAATACATTGTTCACAAAAAGCATATAACATGTCCCATCCACACAAAACATAAAACTGAGCATACCTTTACATATACTAAGCTAATTTTATTTTGAATATCTTTATACTTTCATACAAACCCTCTACATATATATATATATGCAATTGCTTCTATTGAAAAGTATTGATACAAGACAAGTAGTGTATGTAGTAGTTGGCTTGTCACTTAAAAATTCAAGCTACATTCTTTGCTACTAAATATTATAGACAAATAGAGAAATTGTATATAAAAGGTATAATTCCTCCTATTGTGCTCATTGCCATCATGCAACAACTCAAGCAAGCATTTTCCACTCTACTTCTGCCTATCGAGGCAGCCCAACCCTCCAACACCGTCATCCCACATGGTCAAAAAACTCCACCTCCATAGATCATCGTGGTGAAAAACCTTGGGAAACTCATCGCCAGCATTCTAGACATATTCATTGCCGATGACAAGGAATGCTTTCCATGCCTAGGCTAGCAAAAATATTGGTGGGAAACTTTGAATACATAGGACAAAGATAACTTGATGGGTAAGGAAAACTTAGTGTATATAGACACAAAAAAATGTAGAGCACAACATAGTTGCACAACTTTGGACTGGTTGCGTGCATCCAATATTGTATTCTTGTAAATGTGACATATAGCAATAGTGAATTAGTGAAAATGGTTAACACATAAATCTGTAGAATACTTGTTTATATATTTTTATATATTCCAATGTTCAAACCATGTTATTCCTCTTGTGATCATCCATAGATATACATTTATATACCCATGGATACACATATATTTTGTTATATGTTTATGTTTAATTACTACTTTAAATATATCTATGGTTATACATGTATATTCATATATGCTAATATGGTTGAGCTTGTATGTACATATATTCCTAGGTCGTCCCAATACATTCAAGTTCAACAGTCTAATCAATTTTTGAATTAAAAAAGGATAAAAAATAACAACAAAACCATTTGTACTATACCTAGCATAAAGAGAAAATTTGTGCAAAGTGATGTACAAGATAATTGCAACAAAGGCTAACTGTAGCAAGCACACTTGCAGCTCTACTTGCTTTCAATCTTCCCTCGCAACTCCCATTGGAAATGGTAAATCCCACTCCTTTTTCCCCATATTTTCTTGTTCCCCCAGGTTGCCAAAGTGTGCATGGTAGTTTGGACAGAAACATACCAATATCAATGTCACAAGATATGTTTGATATACAATCTTAGATCAATCCCCCCACTTCACCAGTGCACCAACAACACCTCAGAGAAATTTTCAATGATTGCTACTTTTCTATGGTGGAACAGTTCCAACAACGCATAGATGCATTTTTGAACCTTGCTATTTGTCAGATATGCAAAGAAAGCTACATTGGGATGCATACTCATGCATCCAGTTCAACAACCATGTGTGCTAGATGTTATTATGCAAAAGGCTCCCACTGTTTTAGCTCTACAAATGGCATGGACCTAGGCCCACAACCATTCTTGCGAAAAAAGCTAACACAAGTTGAAGAAATGCTTATTGCTACCAGTGGCTCCAATTTTATAAGTGTCCCACACTAAAGGAGGGCAGTTTAAATACAATGGTCACATGATAAGCTTTCCTCAAGATATCTCAAGCATTGCAAGAAAATTTCCATGCTGATTACAAGACCTTGAGGTTGTGATCATATGACAAACCACCATTTAAGGTGCAAAATATGATTGCTATTTTAATAAACATCATGTCATGTATGCATTAAAATACAAAATTCAATATGACAAATACTACAGTGATGTTGAGAGTGATGTTGAGGCTCTTAATATGTTACCTAATATTGTTGTTGATGTCTCCAATTTCTTGCATACAATAGAGAAAGTTTCTGATGAAGAGTTGATGCCATCAACCAACTCAACAAAAAATTTGAACATGAAAATGGCTCTTCAACATTTTTATCATTTATCCCTTTCTTACCAAATGCTACACGAGAGCTCCAAGCCATCAAACAAGTATTACAAACTAAAAAAAAGCAGCAAAATATCTTGTGTTGGCCTAAAATTAGCTCTTCTCTTGTTAATGAAAACAACATTGAAGTTTTATTTACAATGACTTTTCCAACATTGTTCACCACTAAAGTAACACTCCCCCTCCAACCAAGCAATATTCAAATTCAGTTGCATGAATATGCCCTCCACTTAATGAGATATTTTGACCATAGATTTGGAAAACATGTCAGGTTTAGGTATTTCCTCTACGACTTGATAATGAGACATTGCAGTCAACAAATCGATTTTATCTTCATTAGAGCAGATTTGGGAGACAAAATCCTAAAGTCTTTATTTGCATTGCATGAACGGCTTCAAGCTACCCCTAATGACCAAATAGCAAAGCAGCTGATGCATTTTGGTGCATCGTTGTGTGGGACTCACTCCTTTTGGAACTATTGTCGGGTGTAGCTATTTGCAATGATTGAACAACTTGGGATACCTACCCTTTTTTCACTTTGAGCTGTGTAGACACAAAATGGTCTTATCTACAAAATGTTTTATCTTTTGTGGCTCGTTTGGTGATGGAGTCTTCAAAAAAGACCATGATAGATAGTGTTATTCAAAATCCACATAGATAACATCTTTATATATGTATCATAGATTCTCAATTTTCAGTGAAGAGGTGATTGAAAAGCTTTTTCACAAAAAATATTATTGGTATAGATATGAATGACAACATTGTGACTCTACACATGTGCATGGTTTCTTATGGCTTCTAGAAGCCCCAAACATGGAAAATCTTGATTGGTCCAATCACCATGATGTTACCATGGCAAGGAAATTTTTTTATAGATATGTTTCAGCTTGGAATCCACGTTGCCCTGCACAAATATTGCTTAGAATGTACTATTGCTCTAACAAAAATACATGCTTACTTTCCACGAGCTAGATTATTTCTAGTAATCCAATCATAGATTATGAAGAGTTGCTAAATATAGTTCAAAGACACACAAAATTCTCTAAATATACTTGCTTAAGGAAAAAAGGAGAGCAATTACAATGCTGCTATAAAGCACCTTGGCAGCAACAACTTACCTCTACATTGACATCTAATGTTGATTCTACCAAATCCTACAAGCCAACAAGAAATGATGATTTCCTAAATATTCATAGCCCACCCATGCTTGCAATCTAGTGTGCTAATGTTAACTTCCAGCCAGTTGTTTCTAGGAAAATTGTATTAAATTATATCTCCAAATATGCAGCTAAATCTGAGAAGAAATCATAAAATTACCTTGATATGTCGAAAAGACTTGCAAATACAAATATAGCTGAGGATAGAGCACTGCTTGCATATCAAAAATTCATGATGAACATTCTTGTGGAGCGTGGCATCTATGCATTGGAGACGTGCCATATATTACAAAAATTGCCCCTTTTCACTTCAAGTCGACAATATGTTCACTTGAATGTTGCCAAAAAGGCATGGTTCCGTATAAATAAATATGATGATGATGAAGGTTTGCCAACAAATTATATTCATTGATATATTCAAAGTCCTCTAGATCTAGGTGTTGTATCCCTAATTGACTTGGTCCGCTTATACACACATTCAAACCAACGCAAAAAGGAAAAATGGAAATCGAGACACTGGCCTACAATTGTTCTTGTGTACCCCTTGTTCAAGGATGTCCCCCTTGAAGATACAAAAATATTTGACACACTTTGTTGGATTGAACTTATGTTATACAAACATTTCTAAAACATACACATAGATATAGGTCTTTCCAATCAAGACATAATACAAAATTGGAAAGTTTTTAAAATAGTTGGTTATCATCATTGGCATGTTAATAGAATTCCAACTACATCCACCATTGAAGAATAACATGGCAATGATAGTGATGATTTGAACCATCAACCTTCTATGGATGAATATGAATGGGAAGTTTTGTCTCAGTTTGGTGCAACTACTAACTTTAGTATAAATCATCTCCAACTATTGGGTAGGTGAGACTTTTTTATGAACCATTCATGTAATACAAATGATGTTCTTGAACAACTTCATAATATTGCTTTGCAGTTCATTCCATTGGCCAAGGCATATCATGAGCAAGCTACGATACAATCCTTTCCTGTAAATACATCATCCCATTAGCTTTCACCAAAACAACAATTAGCTCTTCAAATCATCCAATCCCATCACATGTAGCCTTCCCCCAAAGCCCCTCTCCACATAATCATGCAAGGAACAACTGGCACTGGTAAATCCTTTTTGATAAATTATTTAAGACAACAAATAAATGCCTCTACTACTGGATGAAATAGCCCGCTACTCACATTGGCCCCTATAGGTGTTGCTTCCTATAACATATTAGCCTTCACAATCCATACAACCCTATGAATTTCCATAAAAGGATATAAATCCTTTGCAAGGCCAACCATTGACAATATACCAAGAGCAATTTAAATATATTCAATATATTTTGATAGATGAAATGAGTTTTCTAGGCCCGAAGTTGTTCAAAATAGATAGCCGATTGCACCAAGCATTTTGTGATAACCAAATGCAACCATTCAGTGGTGTATCTATCATCCTTGTTGGTGATCTTGCCTATTTTTCATTAGTCATGGATACTCCTATTTATGCTTCACACTCATTGGTTGTATCCTTGTGGAATACTTTCATAGTCTTAGTAATATTAGACACTATTTTCCGCCAATAAGGAGATAGTTTTTCCCAAAAAAAGTTTCAAGAAATCCTTCTCCATATAAGAAATGGTGAGGCTCTCCATGATGATAGGGAAGAGCTTATGAAACAAACAAATAAAATTCTCTCACCTCCAAAAAGAGAACAATTTCATGTTGCAACACATTTTTTTTCCACAAATGACTTAGTTGCATTCTACAATAAAAAAATGATCAAACAATTAAACCTGCCCATAGCCATTTGCACTACTCAAGTAGCACAATAAAAGACATCTAATTATGGAGATGATGACCAGCTTCTCCCAAAAATTCTTCTTTGTGTTGGTGAATAGGTGATGCTAACAAAAAATTTGTGGATTCAAGCTAGGCTAGAGTCAATGGATCCCTTGGTCTTGTTATAGCTATTGTGTACAATGCACGTTGCAAACTGCTAGATCTGCTTGACTATGTTGTTGTACACTTCCAAAATTACATTGGCCCACCATTGGACCGACAAAACCCAAGAGACATCCCCATCCTAGCTATAACACGAGGTAGTCAGACACAAATTCCATTCACCATGGCATGGGAAATCACAATACATAAAGCACAAGGCTTAACATTAGACAAAGCAACAATAAACATAGGCAACAAAGAAAGATAGGGGCTAAATTTTACAGCTATATCTCATGTTAAATCAATTGAAAGACTCCACATTGATCCAACGATCTCATTTGAGAGATACTTTAGGCTAAGCAACAACAAATACACTGCTCGACGTCGCAACAAAGAGGCCTGGTTGGAACAGCTCCAACCCCCACCAAATGCTTTTGTCCCCGCCTCGTGTTTTTAATTATCAAAAATATTTTGAAAGATTTATTTTCACATTAGCTCCATACCATATACAATCCTCTTTTGAAGGATTTTAAGTTAGATTTTACAGAAACATACCAAGTAATAACCTATGCAAAATGGGTATATTGCCAAAGATGCATAGAGATACTAAGGAACAATAAGCAGAGGGAAAAACTTGTACAAGTCAGTGACATGTTTTGATCATTCCAGTTTATTAAAATATATATTCAACTATTCTAGAAATATTTTTAAGAATATTGTGTTGTATTTGATTGTTTAGTTTTAAATTATGCACCTATGCTCTGTTTTCCATCTTTTGTGCCTATATACTCTAAGTTTTGTTGCCACATTAAATGTCCCATGTTTATTCAATGCTTTCCATCCTCTTCAACCTTACACATTAAAGATAATTTTCTTGCTATTTACTATCTTTTGTACCTTTAGCAATACAATTTTCGTTAAATTCACTATGCAAATATGCACCCATAAATATTAATCTACCCACTTCTCCTTTCAACATTTCACCATTTCACACTTTTTGTATATGACATTCAAAAAATACACTCTTCTCTATATTCCACCTATCCATGTTTATCCAGGTGTCTTTAAATTCCATGATGTCAATTCTTTATCATGATACCTTTTTTTATAAAATTACCACAAAAAATAATACACTACAATATGAGAGATCATATATGAAAACACCATATTTTCCCCAACTTTGAGCAAAAAAAACACTACAATATGAAAGATCATATATGAAAACCAAATTTTTCCCAACTTTGTTATTGTGTGATATATGATGAGACTCCATGAAATTACTCATGGGCATTTCATACTTTTCTTGCTTGGGGGTTTGGCTAAAGCCCACAAGGCTTCATGATGCTAAGATGGTAGGGCGAAGAATGAGTGTGGGTTTTGTGCTTTTTCCTTTTACATCAAATATTTGTTGGTAGATAGATAGATATATACAAAAATTCTTCCATACACTTGGCTTCCAAAAAAATACTCTAGTCTACACATTGGATTTCTCCATGTGTGTATAGCTATCCTTTCATCTTATCTAATTGATTATTTATATAAAGTTCTTTACTAGTGTGATAGGTCGAATGTAAGCATTAGAAAATGAGCAGCAAACTAAAGAGTGCAAATAAACACCAAAACAACCTACACCTCAAGATTAGCCTAAGTTGGAATCAACACAAGATAAAAGTAACAAATGGAACCTTATACCTTGTTTCGAATCGATCCTTTGGTTGGCCCTTCAATCTTTGATGTGTATGCTCCTTGATGGCAAAGATGTGAGATGTGAGATGCAAATGATGCTTGAACAAAGATGGATGAAAATGGCTAAGTATAGATTGAGAAATAAAATTGCAAGAGTTTGGCTAGCAAAATGATCTCTCCCAAAATGAGAGAAAAGAGGGGGGATTTATAGGAATTTTGAAAAGTCCTAGAGGAGATGGATGGCCAAGATTGAGCCACCAAATATCAAGATGTAGGGCTAAGGTGAGTTGAGAGCTTATAAGCCCTCACATCTTGACATGTGGCATGGGGAGAGGCTTAAGAAAGATGAGGTGGACATGAGGTGGAAGGATGGTACATGACATGGAGGGGGGTACAAAGTACCTTGGGATTGGACAAGATCTCCTCATAAAGGAGGTCCTTGTCCCCATGTGAGAGAGAGGACATGTGAGGAATTAAAAATTCCTCATATATCCTTATGGGGAGATGGGAAAAAATTTTAAATTCCAAAGGGTGCATTGGGGGATTAAATGTGAATTAAAAATTCACATGGGGATTCACATGGGGAAGTGGAGTGCCTTGCCCAAAAGGAGAAAGTCTTTAATAAGGTTGACCAAGGACACATGTCATAAAGGACATGGGGAAGAGAAAAGGAGTTTAATATTCCTTGAAAGATGAGAGTGGAATTAAAAATTCCTCAAAGGACTTTGGGAAGACAAAAAGAATTAAAAATTCCTTGGGGGATGGGAAGAGTTGACTAAAGGGGGTGATTAAACAAGTTGATGAGGGGTTAGAAGAAGGTTAGGTGGCTAAGAGAGATTAGAGGCCAACTTGCAAAAGTTGGAGGATGTGATACATCCTAATCAAGGATTAGACATATGCACACCTTAATGATGAGATTAGAAGATGGATTAGGATAAGATAAAAATGATGGAGGATGTGACATGAAGGGAATTAAATAAATGAAATATTTATTTAATTCAATTGATGGAAGGAGGATTAAAGAGATAAGGTATTATTAATTAAATACCTTAGGGATTTAGAAAAATTAAATATATTAATTAAATAATAGCAGTATTACTTAATTAATGAAAATAAGATGAAAGGGGATGAATTTGGATAAATTAGGTTTCCAAATTTAGATGTCCACAGTTTTCCCCTCTTTGAGATGGTGTTACGAAGTAGCATCATTTCAAAGATCATTAAAACATAGAACCTAGAAGAAGATGGTTAGATTGGAAAAGATGCCCCAGTCATTCAAAGAAGTGACTAGGAAGGAAGATGATGGGGGTAAAGATGAAAGCTAGGGATGAAGGATGCCCCCTTGAGAGGACATGCGGGTTCAAGAGAACACGAGTGTGCTCTCGAAATGGATGAGATGATGCAAAGGGACATGAAGAAGATGATGCAATGTGATGGAAGATTGGGAGGGGAGTGTGATGAAGGATGAATGGATGGGGGGGATTTTGATAGATGAGAGGATGAAGAGGAAATGAAATCCAAATGCAATTTTCCATCATCAGAGCATTGATTTTTGCTATAGCATAAGACACAAGACGCCAAGGTATGAAGAACCAAGGCGGATTAGTGTCTAATGCATAAAACAAAACGTAACAAACAAGAAGGCTATCCCAACACCCCAAAGTCATGGTGACCTTGGTTGGGCCAGGTATTGGGATAACCACAAGCACACAAGGATGCCCCAGCGTAACACAAGACCTCAGGGATCTTGGTGGGTACTATGTGGGACAATCGAGAAGACAGAAAAGATCAAGATACACCCCTATGTTGACTAGTCAAAGCACACCATGATATGATGGATCAAGGTGACCATGACAAGTGATGATAGGGAGCTCAAATGATAAACAAAATCCAAAAGCATCAAAAGATCACAATTAATTTCAAATGTCCTTTGCCATAGGATCAATCAAGGGATGGATGGGATTGATGAGGTATGTTAGGAATGATGCATCCTGTTGAGACCGATGATGGATACTAAATTAAAAGATTGATATGACGCAGGATATTCAGAACTGATTGGATTTGATGATACAAGTGAATCTCATTTGTTAAGATCCAGCTAGATAAGGGTGTAGCTTGATGACGACACACAAGAGACATGACACAAGACAGGAGACTAACACATCCTAGCGACCTAGGGGCTCAGGGGCCAATCAAAGATTAGCCTTGCCTACGTGGAAGCGTAGAGCCCTTGTAGTTCGATAAAAGGCTGATGACAGACAATGATGGAGATTTTGATGGATGACCAAGATAGGATAGAGAATAGGAGAAAAGTTGACAATATAGATTGATGATGGATGGAACCCCGGGGGCAGATCAAATGATCGACCTTGCCTACGTGAAAGCACAGGGGCAACGTAGTTCGACAGAAGGCCAAAGACAAGTGATGGATGAAAGATGATGAGATAACCCTAGATAAGGGGATAAAATGATTGGACCAACACGATGGGACAAGATAGACCTGTTGGATTGGATTGGAGGATAGTGACTATACAAAGCTCAGGGATGGGATAGTTATCCAAGTCATCAAAAGAGGAATTGGGAGGATGATAAGAGGGATAGATGAATTATGAGATAGTATGTTATAGCTAGATACCAATGACAAGGGATTAAGATATGTGATGTGGATAGAGATAAATGGACAGGAAGATAATCATGGGGAGAGGGAAGGGATGTTATGATGGATGGGTAGGGGGATAAGGATAGGGAGGTTAAAAGGATTGTGGGGAGCGATTAGAAGATAAGGATGGGGAGATGGAAGGGATGCTATAATGGAATGGATGATGTCTCCAAGGACTACATCACAAAGGAAGATAGATGCCCCCACTCTAGATATGTCATGTGTGAGGAGGCATGAAGGATGCAATAGAGAAGGATAGGAAAATAAAGGAGTGAGATGGATGAAGATAGGATGCATGGATAAGGAAGGGAGATTGAGGGCGAATGATAGTTGGGATAGTGTGTGGGTGAGGGGAATGTATGCTAAGAGGTGTCCAAAGCATGCTTATATGTTTGCCCCATTGTTATCAAGATCACAAGGAGGATGGAAGGATTGGGATAAATGAGATATTCCAAACAGGATGTGTAAGCTCGATAGGGTGGAGGGGATGGATGAAAATGATGTATAGCAAGAAGATGGGTGCATAGCCAAAAGCGTAGCAAGAAGCATAGCGGATGGAGGTAATGCATATCAAGAAGTTGCCCCAAGTGCAGATAGGGATTTACACATGATGCCTGTTTGCCAAGTTTTCATCATGCTACTTATCCAAAGCGCTTGGTTGCCAAGTTTTCACCATTGGATGGATTATTTCTCTTTACTATTTTATTTTTTGATTTTTTGATTGATTTTTTTTTGACTTTTTTGGATTTTTTTGTTTTTTTATTTTTTTTATTTTTGATTTTTGATTTTTTTTACTTTTTGATTTTTGATTTTTTGGATTTTTGGACTTTTGGATAGTATGAAGGAGATGGATAAGGATAGGGAGGCGAATAAATGGATTTAGAAGACATGCGATAAGGATATGGATGAAGGACTCAAGCATCAAGTTCCATACGAGGTATTAAGAGCTCATGTTCAAACCAACTATTGGATGTTGGTACAACCTTAGGATAAATGGATTATGCTAGAGGATGAATGAGAGGGATTTGATGGGGAAGATACGGGGGATAATGGGTGGGATGTTGGAAATGGTATGGATAGAATGATGGGGTGGATACGTGATGGGGAGATGAGTTCAGGACCAACATTGGCACATGTGGTGATAGATGTGAAAAGATAAGGGGACTAATGGATGGAGAATGTGGGGATAATGGAGGAGATGGAATAGTGAATTTCGGGACATAGGGACCCAAAACAGACTTAGGAGATGAAAGGTGGGTATGGTTGGCTTTTGGATTAGCAACTTTGGATGTTCTTATAGATTTTCCATTTGATGGCATTGCATCTTTTTTCTTTGGGATCCACATGGTTTTGATCTTTTCTTTGGTGGCTCTTTGCGAGCTATAGATTTGATTTTGATTTTGGATTTTGTTTTTCTTTTCTTTACCATGTCTTTTAGAGGGGACATGGGAAGCTTTAGATTGATGTGGGTGTTTAGATTGATGCATTTTTCCTCTGGCATCCAAAGTTCATTTATTAGCAATGGGATGGGTGTGAGGGGATGGACGATGTGGAGCAATGGAGGTAGGAGTATGGGGATTATGTGTAGATGGGGGATGTTTAGGTATGTGCCTTTGTTGATCTTGATTATGGGATATGCGAGAGGGATGTTTATGATGGATGACATGTATAGGTGTTGGATGGATGAAAGGATGAGATGGAGGAGGTGATCTTGGGATATACGGACCCAAGATGGATAGAGTAGATGAAGGATGGGAGATGGTGGATGGAGGGATGCAAGGACCCAAAATGGATGGAGCAGATGAAGGAGGAATATGGACGTTTTGAGGTTTTGAGGCAATACGATAGAGGAGGAGGGATTGCGGCATATGATTTGGTGGACCGATGGGAAGAGCCGACATTTCTTTTGGAAAAGGCTCATTGAGGATGTCTAGAGGTTGTACCAATGTGTTTAGATTGTGAGTCTTAGGGAATAGATCCAAGACCTTGCATGCAGATTTGTTCTTTGACTTGGATGGGCTCTAAATACCTTGCTTTCGTGAAGGCCTAGACCTTTTCCTTTATAGTTCATGTTCTTGAGCATTCAATCCATGATAGGATTTTTGTTATTCTGAAAACATGATGCGATTCCATTATTAGGTGGGGGATGATGGGTGGTATATACACTATGTTTTTCTTCTGCAAGGAGGCCACCATGGAAGAATGTGAGAGTACCAAGGGGATATGCAAGCGGTGTGGGGATAGCATTTTTAGGCCATGATGGGGGATCCTGAGAAGGAGATGATGGGATAGCAGCATTTGGATGGGTGGTATCTAGAGAGGGAGTAGGGGATATGATAGGATCTGATTTTGTGGTAGCAGGTTCATGCAATGGAGATAGAGATGGAATGGTAGAATCTTGAATATCAAGAGGATCATGGGATGGAATGGATGGGGGACTGTGATCTTGCGGTAGACTAGATGGGATGGTAGGATCTTGATCTAGGGGAGGGGATATGTTGGCATGCTTTGGATCAAGCTCTTGGCATGACTCATCATGTGCGGGAGGCATGATAATGGAGTCATGGGGGGACTCTTCCAGTGGGGAAGATGGAAGGATGGAGGATTCAAGATATTCTTGGGAATGGATACTAGGAGTGGAAGAAGTGGATTGGATTTGGGTGTCGTCGATAGGTTCGATGGCTCTTGGAGTAGGGGGTGGGTGTTCAATGGATTTGGTAGATGTGATGGTAGGAGATGGGGACTCGGTAGATTTAGAGGATGTGATGGTAGGAGATGGGGACTCAATGGATTCAGAGGATGTGATGGTAGGAGATGGGGGACCTCGATGGATTCGAGGAGGATGTGATGGTATCATCAATGATAGGTGTTGGATGGAGAAGGGGTCTTTGTCACTGCGAGGCATGGATGATGGGTTGGGATGGCATGGTTCCCACGACTGTGGCCGTGGAGTGGGGGATGTTTCGCTTGTTATAGAATCTTAGAGAAACTTGAATAAGGCGAGATGCGAGGTGGGGAGTGGATGAAGGTTTATGGATTAATGGACTAGGATTAGATGGAAGATTAAGGCTGGATGGAGGATTAAGGTAAGGATATGGGCATGGGGAATTAGGATAGGATGACATGGACGGTGGATCATTGGTAGAAGATATGGGCAGTGTGTTGTAATAAAGGTATTGGGATGGTGGATTAGGATGGGAAGATCACAGTGTTGGATTAATATAGGGGGAGAATCGCGGATGTTTAGTTAGAGGTAGGATTGATGGTGTTTGACTAGGATGATAGGGAAGGTGTGAATGTAGGATTAGGCTGGGTGGTTGGTATGGAAGATTAGGGTAGTGGGTACATGTGGATGGAGGATTGAAATAAGAGGATGTGGATGGGGGATCAAGATAGGGGTATTGTGATGGCAAACTAGGATAAGGGGATGACGTAGATGAAGAATATGATGGATATGATGGACATCCCTTATCAAAGGTAGCATAAGGAGTGCGATTAGGCATAGATGAAGACATGATGGGATAACTCAATGGGGTGATTGGATTTTGGAATGTGGGTGGAGAAAACTTACTAGCAATGATAGTGTCAAGGGGATCTATGTCGTATACCTCTTGATCAACAAGACTTTCATGATCATCGTTGACGTAATTAGGGTTTCCCTTGACCACTATTGATGGAGGATAAGAATTCATGATGATGAAAGGATAAAGATGATGGATAAAGATTTTGGATGGAAATGGACAAAAGCCCAAATCGGGATTTAGGACAAGCTCAGATCGGGATTGGATTAAAGCTCAGATTAGGATGATTGGATGATTGGATGGGATTGATTTTGATGATTGGATTTGATTATCAAAGGATGATTACGACACTGAATCTGCTTCGAGATGGAAGTAGATTGATTGGGTCGAAGGTGATTGGATAGGGATGCGATTGGATTGGATTGGATTGGATTGGATTGGATTAGATAAGATTGATCGATGATTGATTGATAAGATTGACCGATGGATCAAATAGGATGACAGAAGGGACTTTAAACGCCGTTCAGAGATTACCCTAGGTGACTCAGGATGCTGATTGATCAGATTAAAGGATACATGTATGATTGGGGCACCGAATCCACTTCGAGATTGAAAATGGATTGATTGGGCCGATGATGATGATTAACTTAGGATGGGTGACAATCCTAAGAGGATGTTAATGATGACGATCAGATTAGACACTTTGGTCAATTTGGATAATAACCCGAGACGAAGTCCAGGGGATTTGGATGGGGAAAGCGATGATTTGATTGGAGAAATGGATGATAGAAATGGATGAACAAATACTCAAAATGAGCAAATAGTTGATCGGGATGGATGAACGATTACTCAGAACGAGTAAACGAATGATCAGAACGATAGAACGAGGGTTCAAAATGATGAAAGGGACTATGAAATGTATGAATGTTTATTCGGAATGAGTAAATGGATGATCGAAATGACAGAATGAGAGTTCAGAATGATGAAAGGATGTATTGAATGGATGAATGTTTACTCCGAACAAGTAAACGAATGATCAAAATGATAGAACCAGAGTTCCGAATGATGAAAGGATGTGTTAAATGGATGAGAGTTTACTCGGAATGAGTAAACGGATAGAATGGTAGGGTATACCCCCCTCGAGGAGGTAGATGGTGAAGAAAAAGGTGCCCCGGCCAACTTCTCAAAAGTATGAAGTGGTATATATCATCGGAAAGAGTACAAAAAAATGAGAAGAACTGCCTTTAAACGGAGTCAATCAGATAAACAGTGTGGAAATGGCGACCTTGGGAAGAAAGAGCAGAAGGACAAGTCTGCCACTCTGTAAGGATAGGTCCACCACTCTGTAAGGATAGGTCCACCACAGTAGGACAGGTTTGCCACCAGAGGGACAGGTCTACCACCGGAGGGACAAGTCCGCCGCCGGAAGGTTAGGTCCACCACCGAAGGGATAGGTCCGCCACCGGAGAAAAAGTTGCTCAAAAGTATGAAGTGTTATATGTCGTTGGAAAGAGCACGAAAAATTGAGAATAATTGTTTTTGAACGGAGTCAATTGGATAAACAGTGTGGAAATGGTGGCCCCGGGAAGAAAGAGCAGAAGGATATGTCTGCCACTCTGTAAGGATAGGTCTGCCACTTTGTAAGGACAAGTCCACCAAAGCATAAGGACAGGTCCACCAAAGGATAAGTTTAAGCTCAATTTTTTGATGGATGGGTAAGACAAAGGACCCAAAATATAGCAAACATTGATAATGACTAGTTTTGCACGAGAAAGACAATTTAGACAGCACAACCCTAAGATTAGTAGAAACAGGTATGGCCAAAAATGTTTTCTACTCTAGGATGAACATGGTTGCTAAGGAGTCCTCGATATACACCTGGTACGTGAGGCCCAAACCGTGAACACCAACCCGTTACAAGCATGAGTCGGGAACCTTAGCGAGATACTAAAGGCTTGGACCAACTTTTCATGTCATCCCGACGCTTTGCCAATTACAATGTGGTTAGATTGGGGTACAGCTTTCGCTCTCCCCCCTTTATATACCCTGCCGGTATGCGTGGTTGGAATCGTCCCTTGGGGAGATGAAATCCCCAAGCAGGTCCCACTAAGAAAATGAAAATGGGGTGACTCAAAGGACTTGGAAAGCTACGATTTCTCGTCACCCAGGATCGCCAAATGGCGCAAGGGGATTGGATACGTCAAATAGCCTTCCACAAACATGCCAAACAAGGTTTGTTGACCCCTCTAGTTAAACTATGTGCCTAATTTACCAAAGGACAATTGGTAAAAACTTGAAATTTCACCTTTGGAAGGATAGGTCCGCCACTCTGTGAGGAGAAAAAGGTGCCCCGGCCAACTTCTCAAAAGTATCAAGTGTTATATATCATTGGAAAGAACACGAAAAAAATAGAAGAATTGCCTTTGAACGGAGTCAATCAGACAAACAATGTGGAAATGGTGGCCCTTGGAAGAAAGAGCAGAAGGTCAAATCCGCCACTGCATAAGGACAGGTTCGCCACTGCATAAGGACAGGTCTGCCACTCTGCAGGGACAGGTCCGCCACTCTGCAGGGAAAGCAAAAAAATAGCAAACGTGAAAGAAAAAGGCCCATTTGTGGGTCCCACTGGGTGTGCCAGAAATGTGATAGGTCAAATGTAAGCGTTAGAAAATGAGCAACAAACTAAATAGTGCAAATAAACACCAAAACAACCTACACCTCAATATTAGCCTAAGTTGGAATCAACACAAGATAAAAGCAACAAATGGAACCTTATACCTTGTCTCGAATCGGTCCTTTGATTGGCCCTTCAATCTTTGATGTGTATGCTCCTTGATGGCAAAGATGTGAGATGTGAGATGCAAATGATGCTTGAACAAAGATGGATGAAAAAGGCTAAGTATAGATTGAGAAATAAAATTGCAAGAGTTTGGCTAGCAAAATGATCTCTCCCAAAATGAGAGAAAAGAGGGGGGATTTATAGGAATTTTGAAAATTCATAGAGGAGATGGATGGCCAAGATTGAGCCACCAAATATCAAGATGTAGGGCTAAGGTGAGTTGAGAGCTCACAAGCCCTCACATCTTGACATGTGGCATGGGGAGAGGCTTAAGAAAGATGAGGTAGACATGAGGTGCAAGGATGGTACATGACATGGAGGGGGGTACAAAGTACCTTGGGATTGGACAAGATCTCCTCATAAAGGAAGTCCTTGTCCCCATGTGAGAGAGAGGACATGTGAGGAATTAAAAATTCCTCAAATATCCTTATGGGGAGATGGGAAAGAATTTTAAATTCCAAAGGGTGCATTGGGGATTAAATGTGAATTAAAAATTCACATGGGGAAGGGAGTGCCTTGACCAAAAGGAGAAAGCCTTTAATAAGGTTGATCAAGGACACATGTCATAAAGGACATGGGGAAGAGAAAAGGAGTTTAATATTCCTTGAAAGATGAGAGTGGAATTAAAAATTCCTCAAAGGACTTTGGGAAGACAAAAGGAATTAAAAATTCCTTGGGGGATGGGAAGAGTTGACTAAAGGGGGTGATTAGACAAGTTGATAAGGGGTTAGAAGAAAGTTAGGTGGCTAAGAGAGATTAGATGCCAACTTGCAAAAGTTGGAGGATGTGACACATCCTAATCAAGGATTAGGCATGTGCACACCTTAATGATGAGATTAGAAGATGGATTAGGATGAGATAAAAATGAGGGAGGATGTGACATGAAGGGAATTAAATAAATGGAATCAATTGATGGAAGGAGGATTAAAGAGATAATGTATTATTGATTAAATACCTTAGGGATTTGGTAGAATTAAAGATATTAATTAAATAATAGCAGTATTACTTAATTAACAAAAATAAGATGAAAGGGGATGAATTTGGATAAATTAGGTGTCCAAATTTAGATGTCCACAACCAGGATACTAATTTCCCCTAAAATTATTACAACATTTGCATTATGTTATTCTAAATGTATTTGTATAAAATATACCATCAGTCTTTTCTACTTTTCTTGCTTGGGGATTCTGCTTAAGCCCATAAGTCTTCATGATTTTCACATAGGGTTCACATTGCATACAATTCTCTTTCAAGCAATTTTAACATGCAATATTCTAAACATATAGTTGTAGTTGTTACAAATTAATACATATGCATATACAAACAACATTAAGTGTGAAAGATGCACAAAGATATCAACCAACAATAAGTAGAGGCCAAAAGTTCTATAAGTTAGTAACATGTTTTGAACATTCCAGTATATTAAACTATATATGCACATACTCTAGAAACATTTTCAAAAAAATTGTGTTGCATTTGACTAATAAGTTTAAAATTCACAACTATGTTCTATTTTCCATTTTTTGTGCTGATATACCCTAAGTTTTGTCATTTGTCCTTCATGCTTTGCTTAAACATATTCTTATGTGTTCTTGCTAGCTTTTCAGTTAGTTTTATTTGATTCAAATAGCTAGAAAATGTTGATCTACAAAATTCTCTTTTGGGAATTTCACTGTTTCGCTTTTCCTGTATATTACATTCAGAAATATATAGTCTTGTCTACATTGCATTTTTGTCTAATATATGATAAGACTCCATGCAATTTGCAATAGGTTTCCTAGGCTTGTTCACAATGATGGTGGAGTTTGTTGACCACGTGGGTTGGAAGTGGTGGAGTTGGTTTCCTCGATCAACAAAAATAGAATGGTAAAATCTTGTCATCTGTCTTCGTTAGATAGCAGATTGGAAGGTTTTACAAGTGTTGTACTCCGTAATCTACAATGTCTGGCCTCCTTTTGTTGTTGTAAGTTGTTTTACAATGTCTTTTTCCCATTCCATACACATCTAACTAGTGACATATATTTTGATAGATTCAAATAAAATGTTGCTTTGTAGTAAATATCATGTTGGGCTCAATGCAAGCATAGATGGACAAGGAGATATGAAGCCCATATTTGGGACAATTGGTACCTAAAAGATGACCATATCTATAAGCATAAACAAGGTTTGTTTTATAAATTTATATTTTACTAAGTTATACATTCAACCCCATTTCTTCTTGCATGGCTAGATAGGCCCTAGTACATATCAAAATCAGGTATGTTTATAAAGTTATTTGTATGCATTCTATGCTTTGAAGCTAAACCTTTGATATTTATTTGATGTCTTCCTTTTAATGATATTTGGGTATTTCATCCACAGAATTGGTTCTGTTTTGAAACCACATTAAATATAACTTTAAAATATGAAGTATAGAAGATGCAAACTATGATAATGAATAGTTTGTTATGGGGAACTAAAAAAAAGAATATCATGAAAAACAGTTTGTTATCAAAAACTTCAAACAAATGAGAAAAAAATAATATAATGAAACATATTGATGCAAGACATATAACATGTTCCATCTAAACAAAATAACCATGACAATTAAGAGTTTGTTATATGGAGCTTCAAATAGATGAGGAAAAAATAATATCATGAAACATATTGGTACAAGACAAGTAGTCTATGCAACAATTGTAAGAGGTTTTAGAATAACACTTAAGAATCATGCGTAAATGACAAATGAACAAAAACCTTTAGCCTACTTTCAATTTTTTTGGTGTGTGTTTTTTTCTACCTCTCTTAATGTTCTATTTAATGTGGTTTTTTGATCATTTGTCATTTCCTGTGATTCTTAAGTGCTTTTCTAATAGCTCTTTTACAATTTCTCAAATGATAGATGATCGAAAACTCATTTTAAATAGAACTTTAACATATGGAGAATAAAAGGAGTAAACTACGGCTATGAATAGTTTGTTATACAAATCTTCTATTGTACAGAATGTGTATATCACCAAAGATGCACAAAGATAATAAAGAACAATAACTAGAGGTCAAAAAGCATACATAGACTAAAAAAAAATGAAAGCAGTCTAAAGGTATAGGTCAATGTTATGTTTGTAGTTTATACCAATCTACAAAAATTTAGAATTTTGAAAGTTAAAAACAATTCTTTTCATAAGGACAATAGAATAAAAAACTCCTAAAGTTTCATGCGAAGCAAAAAAATACACGAGGGCACAATCCTTAATTAAATACTCAAAAACATTTACCTAGGTTAAGATATGAAGAATACAAGAGCTAAAATACGACAATGAACAACTTGTTACAGGGAGCTTCAAATAGATGAGAAAAAGAGAATATCATGAAACATATTGATACAAGACAAGCAATCTATGTAACAGTTGGCATTTACCTATTGGTTATTTGTTTCAAATTTCTATTGGGATTTTCGTTAGCCCAGCCGTGAATAGAATTTCTCGGCGATGGAAATCAATAATTATTGATGGTTGGCAGCGAGTTTCCTGGGGTTTTTTATGATGACGTGGAGTTTTCTAATTACATGGGTTGGTAGTGGTGGATTTGGTTGCCTTGATACTTGGAAGAAAAATGGTAAGTGTTTGCTTGTGTGAGGCTTAATGCATCATGGTGTTGTTGTACGATGGCATGGGAGGAAGTAAATGCAATATTCAATGTTGCAATGTGGGAAAGTATACTCTGAAATGTGTGAGAAAATATATTGATTAAGTTGCATTATCGAAAGAGCCATTGTGGCATTATACCCCTTTTGCACAGATTATTGCTAGCCACTGGTTTTACAAGTTCTATTTAATGTGGGTTTACTACCAAAGAACATAGCTCAAATTTTGAATTGACAAGCCAACTCTTACATAGATTTCTTGTCTTGTATCAATATGTTTAATGTGGTTTTTCCATCATCTATCATTTACCTGTAATTCTTAAGTGTTTTTCTCATAGTTCTTTTACAATTTCTCTATTTTTTCTATAATATTTAGTGCCAAATAATGTAGCTTGAATTTTGAATTGACAAGCCAATTGTTACATAGATTGCTTTTGTTGTACCAATATGTTTTATGATATTCTTTTTTCTAGTTTCGCAAAGAAAATTGTTCATTATGTAACAATTGGTAGTCTATGTAATAGTTGGCTTGTCAATTCGATGACCATTTTTACTATATGCTTCCTTGGATTGAAATTGTATTTTTTATATAAATACATTTAGACTCACATAATATAAACGTTGTTATAACTTTAGGGAAAATTGCCATCTTGATAAAAAACTGCATGTAAATAATCTTTTAGATAAGTTGAAAAGATAATTGTACACACATGTAGAAAGGCAATGGGTAGAGTAGAATATCTTTTTCCAAGTCAAATGTATGATTTTTTTCTCACAAAAAATTGTCATTTATGATTTCCCCTTTTACATTCATTGTAGATTATGGTTTATATGATTGTGGATGGAAACCACACACTGTTGTCATGTGCTTGTGAGAGGACAAACAATTTGTTGATTGCATCACATTGTTTATCCCTACAAGCACATGACAATGGTGTATGTTGCTCCATTCAACTAAGCCATTTACAATGTCATGGTTGGCTTGGTTTTCATTTTATAGATGACTACATTTTTTTCCTTTCTGGTTATTGGTTGTTATATGTGCCCATGTTTAACAAACACATTTCTACATATACATCTTAGCCATGCAATGCAAATATAAGCACTTACAAAACAAAATCTATACCAATATATATGTTTGTGAAGTTAGATGCACCTTTTTAGTTATTATACACTCTTCTATATATTCCATCTATCCATGTTTCTCCAGCCATCTTCAAATCCCATGATGCCTTGATTCTTTATCAGGATACCTTTTTTTCATCAAGTTGTCACAACAAAAAAAAAGACTACAATATTAGAGATCTTATTTGAGAACACTCGTTTTTACCCAACTTTGTTATTGTGTGATATATGATAGGAGTCCATGAGATTTTCCGTGGACCTTACCTTCCTTTCTTGCTCAGGGATTTGGCTAGAGCCCATGAGGCTTCATGATGCCAATATGGTAGGGAGGAGAATGAGCGTGGGTTTAGTGATTTTTCCTTCCATCTTCATATATTTTTTGTTTCTTATATACATGGATACAAAAATTCTCACACGCACTTGTCTACCAAAAACATACTCTATTCTATCCATTGCATTTGTCATTGTTTCTGCAACTCTCTTTTCAACTTCTCCAATAGATTACTTATACACAATTCTTTACTAGGATGCCATGTATTCAAAATGTTCCATTTTATCTCTTTCTATTTACAACAGATAATGCTAACCTCTTTTATTGTATATGTATATTATTTCCTTTATAATGTTGCACAAATACAATAGACATTCAAGAAAATTAGTGTATTGTAAATTGTCTATTTCAAATTCTTTCATGGTCCAACAACTTGATCCAATGTTGCTTGCCTTTGTTAAACACCATGAATAGTACATGTAAGTACAAAATTTTTCCATTATCAATAAATAGATTTGGTGAACCAATTATAAATATTATTAATTATTTACATTGTCTATATTGATTTTACACATATACTTACTCACTTTTTACATGCTTCATTTTTTATTTTACTTCCCATCCACTAACATACCCCTATCTTCTATTTACAGGAACTATTCTAAAGCATTCAAAAATTAGGATACCTATTTTTCTTAAAGTTACCACTTCAAATAAAACACTACAATATGAGAGATCATATATGAAAACACTAGATTTTCCCCAACTTTGTTATTGTGTGATGTATGATGGAACTCCATAAAATTTCCCGTGGGCGTTTCATAGTTTTCTTACTTGGGGGTTTGGCTAGAGTCCATGAGGTTCCATGATGCCAATATGGTAGGAAGGATAACAAGTGTGGGTTTTTTACTTTTGCTTTTAACACCATATATTTGTTGTTGCATAGATACATGTGTACACAAATCCTTGTATACACTTGGCTTCTAGAAACATCCTCTATAATAACATGTTTCTCATGTCATAGCAAGTGGTGGGGAAGCACTTGAGACTTTGGTCATGTCACTTCAAAAAAAGGCATACCTTTTAATTCAATTATTCTAACAATGCAAAATATGTGTATTGTGTCATGGCATTCTTCTTTTGGTGAGGTCTATTTTTTTTTTTTGGATCAAAGATGGTGTGAGTGAGTCTTTGATTGTAATATGAACATATTTACTCTCTAAGTGATATTTTCCCCTCTAAAATCCTTTTTGTACTGATCAAAACGTATAAAATTTATCAATATAATATTTTCGCTTTCTTCCTGAATACACGCATTTACATTTTTTTTTAATTTGGACAACAATTCAAGTTGTTATTATATTTGGTCATCCATTTATTATTTTGTTTTATCTAAGTTATTTTTATTTTCTTCAAAATTTATTTGGTGTTAGGACATCTATTTGCTTCCATTTGTTCAAATTTTTAATATCTGAAGAATCAAACCATAATTCCTACACCAATTAAGGAGAATATTTTTACTAGAACCAATTCATAAAAAAGTGATATTTTTATTTTCAATTTCCTTGTAATTGACTACTTTTGAATCCTTTCTAATTTTCTTCATTTTATTTTACTACTACTAACCCATAAATCACATGCATAATAATGCTTTTATTTCCAAAATTATGGACTAAATACTAATAAAAAGTATTGAATATTAAAGATCTTTCTTTTTTGAAAAAGTCATTAGTGATGACCATCATAACTAATATTCAAATAAAAAATAATCAAAATAAATAAAATCAAAGTAATAAATTATCTAGTACCACATAAGCATTGCAAAAAATATGCCATACCTAAAGTTATGGGCTAACTTTTTTAAAGAATAATTTTTTTATTGAATATTAGTAATTAAAGGCATGGATAATAAATATTTAAAAAAGGAGAATCCTTTAATGTTCCATACTTTTCATAAATATTATTTAATCCACAACTTCAAGTCTGCCATGTATTTGTATACATATGTATCTTAAGATAATTAAATAATAATCAATCAATTGATTGATTAACCTAGACAAAAAGGTCAAATATAGATGTGCATCTAGGTCTAATAAATATAAAACTAAAATAGAGATAAAATTATATCATACCTTAAATTTTGGAGAGAAATTATTATTATTAAAAAAAAAAAATATTTAAAAATTTAAATTTTATTTAACTTTTCAATTGTAATTTTTTAAGAATAAATTTATTAAAAAATTGTATTCATTGAGAGTTAATCTACTATGGATTCCCAATTATCTCTCATTTACTTGGGATTCCTAAGATTATTAATTAAAATCAATTTTAAATAACTATTGTAACTAAAATTATTAAATATTACATTTTAATAAAAAAAAGTTATTGATGATTAATTACTTAAAATTAAAATTAATGGATACATTGCAAATAATAATATTTGTTCAACATGACCTATGGTTTTATTTTACATTTTCATAATCAATTTTCAACTAATAAATTTTGATGTGGAAATGCAAAGATCAATTTTTTCATTTTATGCAAATAGTTCTTAATCTTGCATGCATTGCATGTGAGATAAGAATGGACAAGTGGACTATAACATGAGGTTTAAAATGCTCTACAATGCTCAAATTAAATGAATACTTATTAAATAATCTATATGCCAAAATTAAGTGATTTATATTATGTTCAAGTTAGGTGATTCAAATTGATATCTTTCAATGCACACATAGGTTGGCTTTAACTTTAATACATATGCATCGATATGCTTGATCTATCCATCTAATTATCCATGATAGTATATAAATTGATTTTCCAACATCTCTCTTCATTATGATCTACTCCACCTATTTTATCCTAGGTAAAGTCCAAAATCATAAGGTTCACCTCCAACTATGAACTAATCTCATCTTATTTCATATTGGCTTATTACAATTGCAAATATTACTAATTATTTATATTTCACATTGCATTCCAAAAAAAAGTTTATTTCTTACTTCCCATTGAATATTCATTTGTGGTGTTGATCGTTGCATGCGACTGCTAGTATATTGTAATACCATGCATTATAATAGTATAATCTTAATATTTTTATAATAATATAATTATATTAAAAAATTATTTAAAAAATAAATGTCTTGAAAAAGTATCTTTCCATTTATTGTATATAAATTAATTTTAATATATATATGTGTGTGTGTTTTGGGGTTTGTGTGAATAAGGATTTTAAGTTTATTTCAAGATAATAAAATTTTCCCTTTGTAAGCTATTTTCCATGTGAAAAGTTCTCTGAAAAAGATAATGTTCATTGTCTTATTCATTGTAGTTGGCAATAGTTGAATTTTTTGTGTATTTAGAAATATAATGGCATCCTAAATAGTATTTATCATTTTAGTCATAATTATAATATATAATTGGTAGTATATAAGATTTTTGTTGGTATGTGTAATTTTTTTATGGTATCTCATAGTCTTTATGAATTTTTAGCTTTATGTTAAGTTAAAAGTGGCTAAATATAACTATACAACCATCAAATTCAATTTTACATATCATCATAATATATAAATATGATTTCTATTATTTTGGATAGCAAAAAATATATATTTAACAATTAATTAACACATAGTAAATGTCATCTTCAAAATTAACAATTAAAAAAATCACACAAGTTTTACATCAAATCAATCTGAATTTTAATTTGTCTATTTCATTATAATTTGATTTGTTTAATCTTAACTATTATTAATTTAATTATTATTTTATAAAATAAAAAAAATATTTAACATTAATTAATGAAACTAAATTATTAACTAATTACTATTTACGTATGCATTCATTTATTTTTCACATATTTATTTTACATTTTGAATAATCTAAACACTTTTTTTAAATTAGTAATCAATTGATCAAGAATATGTTGAACATTCTTTATATAGATTTTTTAAAAGATAGATATGCTAGTATCTAATCTACTCCACTTACAACCAAACCTCGACATATATCAAATTGAAAACAAAAAAAAAAGTTTTCATTGTGGTTTGCAATCATAACCAATGAAGGTATGTCAGAGTGCTTTGCTAGTGACATTCGTGTCAAGCAAGGTTTTCCACTTCCCCCAACTTTATTTGGGCTTTACATTGATAAGCTGGAAGAATGGATAGAAAAAATTGGTAGGGAGGGTATTTAGTTGGCCAAATATGTAATGAAATTACTCTTATATGGAGATGATCTCATTCTAATTGCTAAAAAAACCCATGATCTAAGAGAGGACTTGAAGGCTCTTGAAACATTTTGTCAAGAAGTTGGGATGCAAGTGGATACTAGTAAAATTAAAATAATTGTCTTCTCTTTGCGAAGGAAAAAATAGGAAATTAACTTTCTCTTTGAAGGAAGACCACTGTAAATTGTGGATGAATAAAAGTATCTCGAGCTTGATTTTCTATCACATCTTGTGCCTTTTCTCAATTTAAATATTAACTCAAGAAAATATACAACATTAAGAAAATTAGAAAATATGTTTTCTAAAATTTCAATGTATGAAAGATAAATAACTAGCAATGGAGATTTAACCTTCTGCAGGGAGTTTTTGTTGTTGTGGGTTTTAGCTCTCTTGAAGATAGATAGGCTATTCTTGACATTGGCTTGTAGGTTTGGGACTCTCATCCCCTCTCCATTAGACCTTGGGTTTATTCTTTTAATCCTTTGAATGAACCCTTAGATGTTATGTTTGTTTGGGTAAGATTGTCTTATCTTCCCTTACAGTTCTAGTGCTCCTCTGCCTATGAGGGCATTGGTAATGCTATTGGTAGGTTCTTGAGAGTGGTTAAGGCTTCCAAGAATTTTACTCATACCTCCTTTGTTAGGATCCTAGTGGAGGCTGATCTTTTGAAGGATCTACCTAGTGAGGTAGTCTTGCAAGTTAGTGATTGGTCATGGTCTCAAATGGTGGATTACAAGGATCTTCCATTTCGCTGAAGATGCTATTTTGTTGTACATCACCTGGCCCGTGACTATTATTGTGGCTCCCACACTGTTTCCTATTCTACTTGGTAGAAGAACTCACTCTATGAGCACTTAACAATACACCCTGCTACTATTTTTTATTCTTTTGATGAAGACTCAAGGCCTCCTTCTCCTTATGGAAAGAAAAGTAATAATTCTATGTCACATGAATTAGTTATGGTGGATGTTGCTCTTCCTATGGATACATCGAGGCAATCTTTGGTTATGGTTGTCCCTAATGTTGTTAATACTGCTTCTCTGGTTGCTCCTGTTTTGGAAAATGATGCTACAAATCCTATGGTTTAAGCTTGATTTCATATGCTTCACTTGAAGTATCAGTTGTTCCTCTTGTATGCTACTCTAGAGGGGAGTCTTCTCCCTCTATTCAAAATTTCTCAATTTCAATTTTTGATTCTCCTTGGACAATGGTTCACAGAATGAAGAAGCATTCTTCTAAGAAAGTTACGGCTTTGTTTAAGTTTCCATTTGAGAATTTTCCTAGTTCAAGTGTCATTTCTTGAATAGTTTCTCGTAGTTTGTTGTTTCTGACTGGTCTTGTGTTGGTTGTTGTTTCTCTCAGTTTAGTTGTGTTGGACCAATCTTTTTTGTTGAGCTGTTTTGCTCTATTTTTCCATTTTGTATGGGTCAGAGCCCTTCCCCTGCTTATCTAATAAAAAACTAGCATATCTATCTTATTACATAATATATAGAAATAACGTCAAGATTTATCATTTTCAAGTATAGATAAAACCAAGAACAGAGGAAGATGTTTAACTTTTAGTTCAAAAGAACTTGTCTATCATTCTCATCTCCATTCAGGAACATCTAGAGCCAAATCAGCTATTGTACTCTTATCTCCTATATAAATAGTTGATACCTCGCCTTATGAAATGTTATGAGCACCCTAAATATAACCTTTAAACTAATATAAAAGCTATGTAACCATAAACTCTAACTTATATGTTTAACATTAGACTAACTTAATCCAAAATTACCCATTTTAGCCAATAAGGCTAACCGATTACTATATTAATAAAACTAAGTAATATCTTTCTCCAAGTACTAAATTGATTTATATTAATCATGTAATAATATTAGTGTAGTAGCAAATTATTATATATTAATAATATATAATATAATAACTAATTATTGTAATGTCGATTAAATCAAATATTACATTAAGATTATATTTATTTATTATATTTTTATTATTATATCTTACTATTAAATCAAAAATTAAAGTTTATTCTTAATAAAATATTTTAGACATAATTTATATATTAATTTATTATATTATATTATGATTACATTAATGATTGGGTTTATTGAGATTTATTATTGTCACTTGCATCTCCACATCAATACATACCTATCCAAATGAATATGCATGTAAATATCTCTAAGTCCCTAATTCAAACTTTCTTGCAAGCTCTTCTAGAATCAAATCATTTTTTTTTGGAAAATCGAAAAATTGTATACATATATATTTGTTGAGAGATATATTTTTTAAGATATTTATTTAAAATATAATATAATATAAACATCATTTTTTTTATAATGAATATTAATTTTTCTTCCTAGACAATTTTTAATTGATAAAAAATTTCAAGATTTTTTTTAACAAGAATTCAAAATATCAACTTAATAAAATATAATAAAAATAATAGAATAAATAATAATAAAATATTAATTAATAAAAATATTTTAAATTATAAAAAATAATATAAGTAATAATAAAATATTAATTACTAAAATAGATTATTAAAATAAAAATTAAATAATAATAACATAAATATAATAAATATATATTATAAATATGATATAAAATAAATAAAATTTAAATAATACATAATATAATATAATTATAAGTATAGATTGATAATTACCATAATATATATTTTAAAAACAATCTATATAAAATGTTGTCACTCAACTTTTGCAAATTACATGAATTTGTTAGTGTATATTTAAAGCTTATTTTACACATTTGAAATATAATCCCACTTTTTTTTATTCAAAACATTTATTTAAAAATTCTAACAGTTTTCAAGGTGTATATTTAAAACCTATTTTACACATTTTGAAATATAATCCCACTTTTTTTTTTTTAACTGAAAACATTGATTCAAAAATTCTAACACAGAATTTATCAGAAGCAATAATGTCAAGCTCCTTTTTATTTGTTACTGTAAGATTTTTTTCATCTTTCATGTCAAAATGTAGGCTTATTGGGTTTTGTCTGAAAAAGAATGCATTTTACTTTTATCTCAATTCACTTCCCAGTTTGAAAAACTCTATTGTTTACAGAATCTGCTTGGAGAGAGCTGGGTTCTGTTTATGTTGAATGGGAAAAAATGTTTTCAATGAGCTTTCAGACAAATTAATAAAAAGCTAAATCATAATACAGTCCTCCATTTTGTTTCATAATTATTTGCAAACTGTCTATAAAATTGTACTTATTCCATCCACATGTGCAAGGCAATGCTGAATTGGGATCAATCAAAAATGCTTTCAATTTGGTCTAATGCTTGGGATTTCTACCATCATTGTAATCCTCGCATTATCTGTGAAATTTTACAAATTGCAGTCAGTCTTTTTTCTCTGTCTAAACCCTTAATCCTTAATGCTTGGGATTGCTATCATCATAGTAATCATCGCATATTCAAACCATGAACATACATGAATTTAAAGAAAGAAATGTTTTGTTTGGGGGTTCCATATGCTGCAAAATCATATAAACCTAATGCTTACAAAGACATTCCATATATCTGGTAGTTAAAAAGGTGTGATATGAAAGGCTGGATTACAGGCATTTGGGTCCAACATTCCAGCAAATCGAGAACACAATTTTAAAGTAATATATAAGGACACATCAACCTTAAAATACCATAGAGAAAGTGAAAAGGAAGAATATGCTAGCAGAATCACTCAATTCAAACGCAAGATTTCAAAGGCAAATGAGCTTTCAGGCTTCTGATCAGGTTAAAAAGCAAGGAGCAAGAAACTTGCCATCCTCTCTACCTGTTTCGCATTGCTCATCTCCAGTTAGGTGTATCAAGTAGAAAACAACTTCTCCAAAATTACTTGTAAAAGTGAAACAAATTATACAGCCTCATCCTTTATTCAGTGGTCACAGTTTATCCGAGTCATGCTAAATAGATGTAAATTTTGTGAAATTGAAGGTTCGCCAAATCTTTTCGGGATAACATAAAAATATTAAATCCAGAAGGGCGTTGGCTATTCATTCTAAAATTTAATGGTGTTTATGCAGTTGGATTGGAGTCCGAATACCTTCTTATTAGTTAAATATAGATTAGCTATATTTAACTGCTACATGGAAACGGTAAAAGCCATAGAAGCCGAACTGAATAAACAGATGTAGAAGGAAGCATAAACCGAAACCCAATGAAAAAGAAAGTCGATTTTAAAACTTTAATTAAAGATTTATATTTAATGCATGAAACATTCCACATGAAAGAGAGCGTTACTGTTTTAAAAGAGTGTCAGTTTTGCATGCATGCATTGGGTGGAAATTAATGCTTCAGAATACCATGATTAGAAAAAAAGGAAATTAATTAGAATTTTAATTCAACCTTCCTTCTTTAAAATGAAAGAAACGGGAGTTGCTAAATTGGCCACGACGGCCATGGTGGAAAGAGGGAATTAATAAAGAAGTTAATGCAGGATGGGGCTTTAATTTAGGATGGGAAGCCTGAGTGAAGCAGTCTTTCTGGGGATATTTCCGATATCCTTCTATTCATGTTTGAGAATCTAATTAACGAGGGAGGGGAGACTATTTTAAAAAAAAAATGAAGTCTGGCTACTGGCAGGTTAGGTTGAGAACGATGAGTAGACAAGAATGGAGATGTAACATCGCTGCTCCAAAAATCACAAGATATAATAAACTAATATGTAAAATGACCAGGGGAAGCCACAAGAACGTGATGTTGCCAGTGGAGGGAACCATGAAGGATATTAGACGAAGCTAAACATGCTAGAACCGAATATCAAATCCACGGAGTTATGCTAGAGGTGATATGCACTCCCTCTTACTGTAAGTACTCCTAAGTCCCAATTTGAATGCTAGAAATAACGTGACCTTTATGTTGCACACTGTATATGATAACTCTCTATGCATCTGGTTAAGACGTTGGAAGTAGGATGGCCCTATTGGGGTCGTTATAATGCTGTAGCGTTTTAAGATTTATGCTTTGACGGATGTCAACCAAAGGAAGTCGGAAGAGCTAAGCCTGTAGTTATTGCTATGCGTTGCTTCCAAATTAGTTTCTAGCTGCAAGTCTGCACGCTGCATGTAATCCTTTCCCACTATCGGTCTGATTTGCATATTGTTAAATGAGGAACAATTTTATTTTATAGTTGTCTATATCTTCTCTTTGAAACCTTAGCAATTGGTGCCTTTGTGTGGGGAAGAAGCTCGATAGCTCTGTTTTAGGTTACTGTTGCTGTATTCCTCTTGGTTGTGGGTTCCATCCTCTATGGGCTCGACAGGACTAAAATGTCATGCTCTCTCTTCTCTCGTGTTCCGGCATCCTGCTCCTATTTAGGTGATCGATTCCTCTTCCTTATGTTTTTTTTCATTTCTTCTTGTTTAAAATTCTAAACCCAACTTAGGAATCCATGGGTAACGTAGCAAGGTTTTCCCTTGAATTAGAATCACATGGCGAATAATGCAACTTTTCATGTAACCTCATGTTCATAGCTCTGAAGGAAAATAAGTTCCACGGCGATCAGATGCCTATTTTCTCTTTGTTTTTTTAGCTTTTTCCATCCTTAATTTAGGCGCTGTTGGGTTTTACACCTACTGGTTTATTTAGTTAAAAGTTTCAAGAAATTTTTAGGAAAGAAAGGGGTCCATTTTAAACGTATCCTGTAATCATGGCGTTTCATGAGGTCCGCGAACCATTGAGGAATCCTGTCGAACAGTTCACATGCCTTGACAATGCTTACGCATTTAGCATGCATGTCTACAGCGCGCATTTTTATAGTGCAAGCCTATTTTTCAGATTGTTTCATTTAGCATCACCAGTATTCTCCTCAAGAATGATGTCCCTGTTAAAATGATGGAAATGGTTCACATCTTTCAGATCGATTTCTCCTGCCTTGTTTTTCTCTCGCGTTTTAGATTCATAACCGAAATAGTTTTGACGTGCTAAGTTACTTCCTTCAGCATGGAGGATAGTCTGAATTTTGATTCTAAAACCATAGTTTAGTATCAAACTGCCGACCTCTAGTTTGAAAATGACAGATACGCAGGTTTCGTCGAAAGGAATAAAGTTTCTTTTTATAGAATACTTTTATTGGTTTCGAGTTTTCATCTGTCCAAGTTTGTGTAAGCTCATCCTTATCAATATAGAATAGAATCTTACCTGTTAGTGCATTTTCAATCACTGGTAATTGCAAGTTTCTAAAAGTGTTATCTACTATAGTAATGTCTCTTGACACAAATATATCTTGCCTCGTCATCGTTTAAGCTTTGAGAAATATGATGCTAGATATTCATAAAAATTCTGATATATGTAAATGTGTGCCTTCCCTCTAGTCAATAATTTATATATATCTCTTTTGTTAGTGACTAGTAAAGGTGATAGATACTTTGTTTTGAATAAGATTTTCCCTTGATAAAAATACAGATAGAAACAATGTTAGAGAATTGGGCACTCTGAGATTTATATTATATTATTCATCATTAAATGCACCTCTCAATATATATGGGTTTTTGTTAGGAATACACTTAAATGATAATATGCTATCATCCTAAGCATGATAGGAATACATAGAGATTTACAATCATGAAAGTTGTTTAGGTATAACTATTAGAATAAGCTATAGGTCAAGAAAGGAATTTGTAGAAGTAGATATGTTTTCTTAAAACTTGCAATAGGATGTAAATTGTCTCATTGTCAAATATTGTATTGCTTATTAGATGAATAAATAGAGTTTGGCTATAGTTTTTGAATAACACTAATTTTTTTCATTCAAATAGTTAGGCTTCTATAGCCCATCATATGAGTATCTTATTTAAAATTGGAACCCTTTGATCATTAGAGAAAAGGGGGTTGATTAGAGTCGAAAAGATTAGGTGTTTTTTGGTTGATATTATTTTAAAATCTTTTAGAATGATTGTTTGAGTTTGAATAAATTAAAGACTTGGGTATTGAGTTTAATTTTGTCTTTATAGTCCACTACATTGAAATGGTAAAATTTAGGATTTAACAAATCAGAGGATTTTAATTATAAACGGTATTATAATTTTGGTAAATTATCGTTATTAAGAGATTATTTGGGCACTGGTAGAGTGACATTGAAAATTAACCTAGAAATAGGAGAAGGGTTGACTTGATCTAGCATAATTTATAAATTAGGAATGAAGGCATATAGTTTTATAGAATCTTCTTTGGAAAAATAAGATTGAGAGTCACTGGGAATCTTGGACTTATTTTCACATGGTAGTCAAATAGATAAATGTAGTTTGAAAGATAAAACGGTTATACTATTTCTTTGCATAAGAACGTATACCCATAAATAAGTATAAGTACGTACGTGATAATACAAAGATAAATTATAATCATTCTATTTCAAATTCAAATCAATGTTGAGGCAGGGAAGAGGCTAGGCCTACCGTTACTCCCTCTAGCTCTAAAACATCCTCTATGCAGAAACAATGTAGTGGTTGAACAATCAAATCTATTAAATATGGAGAACTATGATGTTATAGCCACGCATTTGAAGGTGTTGAAAGGAAAATTTCATATGCTTGAGCATTGCACAAAGCAACCACTACCTAGCATACAAAAAATGTTTACGAAAGATTGTGAGAAGGTTGTTGCAGAACACCCACTCTACTTGAACAATTGGATATCCTTGAAAAACTGTAATGCATAGGCATCTGGTCCAAGCACGAAAGATTCTTATTGGTTCTCAGTTTTCTCTTTTTCCTCTAGTTCTCGGTAATGTTGCTTTTCTAGGGCTTATGGCTACACTACTTAAACCAGTTTGGCCTTAGCACTGACAACATGGACTTTGATTCTTCAATTAAATTATGCATCATTTTCTCCATTAATAATACCTGTTATAAAAATATACAAGGCTATTATGTCAGGGGGAAATGCTAGTTGCTTGAAACTCAATTTGAATATTGTAGTAGGTTTAAGCATGTTAGTAGCTCAGTCAATTGTAATGTCTTTAATAGTAAAAGTTCAGTGATTGATACATTCTATGATAGGTTTTGTTTATGGAAAATTTCTCTGCAAAGGCTAGATGGAAATCTATTTGAACCCCAATTCTCTAGCCTTAGATAAGCTTAATTTGGAATTTAAATATTAAATCTTGAATTTTGGCAAAAAAATATTATCCTAATTCTTACATTTGACAAAAGGCACCTCAATCATTTCAAAAAGGGTTTAATTTCTTATTACAATATTCCACCTCCTAAATGTATGAACAAGGAGAGTTCGTCCTAGAAGCTCAAACCAGCCAAATGTGGCTTGGCATTTACAAGAGATTTATTAAATAAAAAACTCGATATAGTAGGAAGATTATTTAGAATGTGGAAGGCTCTAAATCAGACTAGCCAGATGGATTTGAATAATTGATTGAAAAATAAATTAAATACCATCCAAGTTTAACAAAGAGTTAACTTCTTATGTCCACAATTTACAATAGAAAAAAATAAATGACACTTTACTTCTTTCTTCAATTCTTAACAATATAAAAAGTTAAATGACCTTTTTTTTCATACTTATATGCTTTACAATATATGAAGTTTAACAGTTATTTTTCTTACTTCCACTCTTTACAAAATGTTAAGCAACCTTTTTTGGTAGCATGTTTTGGGGATGACTGCAAATATTTTGATGTCTCACAAAGTGACCCTAAAATTGAGACACTATGGAAGCCTAAAACATTTAATCAATGACCTTCTGCTTCTGAAATCCACGATTCACACCATACAGAGTTGAAATCTCAATATTCCTGCAGTAAATGCAGGCAATAATAATTTCCAAGCTGCCAGCGGCCAAAACAGTTTACTATATATTAGTCGACAGGGCATTTTTAGAATAAATTATCTTATCGGTGTTAGAATCCCAATATTTCTCAAAAATATAGCTGTATGAAGGCTTTTTCTGAGGAACGCGGATATTCAAGTTGCAGAGGTCGCGGCCGCCATCAACTGTGGCGAGCAGCAGGAACTGAACATTTCTCACGGGCTCATTTTCGTAGAAGAAATCATAGATTTTTGAAAGGTGGCGTGGGAATTTTCTGCATCTGCAAGGTCACGATTTGAGCACGTTTTTCTGTCGAAAATATTTATTTTTTCTTGCCTCAAATTACAGAAGGCTCGTGCGGGAAGGAGGATTTGCTCGGCTAGTGCCGAAATTGATCATCATTTTCTGTCAAAACTCGTAATAGCAGCTAGCGCCGTCACATCTAGGGCACGTTTATTTCTGGTCGCGCAAAGTACACTTGCATTGACAATTTTCTGGGAGGGGGGTTTTGGTGCACAGCTTCGTACTGTGCATGATTTCTGAACGTAGCTTAAGGCACTGTCCCCACACAATAAACATGCCAGCATTGGCAGAAGGTTGTCTGGATCGAAAGCCTTGGCAATGAACTCAGACAGTTGATATCATTGTTTCAGAAGCAGCTACAGGGAAAAAAAAATATCGTTGCCAGTTTGCAAGTCTAAATCACCCATCTTGAGAGGCTCCAGCTACATGTGAGTCCATATTTATAGATACTTAACGATGTAGTTTCCAAATTGAGAATAAATAGTAGAGATCATCACCCAACATGGACATCTTAAAAAAGAAAACGGATGCCCAACAAAAATCTATTCTAAAACAGATCGAAGAATATAATTCATGGGCGTAGTCAAAGGAAGGAAGGTGCCCCCTTATTGTTAAGATGGATGTTCAGGCCAAATTCGATGAAAAAAGGATGCAACAAGTTAATGAATCCTTATGACAGTGGCCTGTCGAAGCCCACCGATCCCTTACAGGTGTGCCATGCATATGTGCACGAATTTTTAGATTTGAAGGATATATCAGTCCATAGCACTTCCGGACAGCAAGCGTGTCATCCAGTTTTTAATGGTTGAGGACAATTTGCAAGCTCTTAGAGCAGAGAGAATGCTTTTCTTCCTCCCTCGGAAGATATATTTAGATTCCAATCCTATGAGGCTCCAAGTTGATGAACTTTGGGAAGCCTATACCCAAGTGGTTGCCATGAAAGAGGACAAGTAGCTGTTATACGGAATGGTCAAACAATCATTCATGACTCTTCTCATTATGAGGGAATTGTCTATGCAGCCCTCAAAATGGACATTTGGTCGTATTTATTAATTAATTAAAAATAAAGATACAATGCATTCTTTATTTTTAATTAATTAATCATTCAAATGTTTGTTTTGAGGGCTGAGTAGACATTGCCCATTATGAGTGCTCACACTCTACACCATCAATATGATGAGGGCCATGAGTCTTAGTGAGTGGTGATGGAATCTATGTGTTAAAACTACAATGGTTCGATATGGTCCTCACCAAGTACTTTTCAAGAGGTGATTACTTCCCACAATCTCATATTTCTCATTGTGACTTAGGAGAGCCCTAAACAAGGGCTCTCTCTCTTTATAATGGCTATTTTTGATTCTCGACCTTTTGCCATGAGACTCATAAATCTAGTGGTGTTCATGGTTTTGGAGGGGTGGCCCGCCCTATTTGGAAAAACCTCAAACCTAGAGTTTTATTGGTTGCTTTTGATGCCTACTCTAGATACTCGTGGTTGCATATTCATGGGACCTCTTCCCATTCAAGATGTCTTCATTGTAATTTGTTACTTTTCCTTCCCTCCTCTTCTTTGTCATTCACATTGTTGGGACCCCTATCTAGACCTTTATGCAAAGATCTCCAAATATTTCATAGCTAGTGATATCATTATTTTGGGTGACTTTAAAATCTATAATGGGACCCTCCAAACACCCATTCACAATCTTGCAAAGAATGAGTTATGTCCTCATGAGATTGATCTTAAGGATTTTGGTTTAAAGAGATTTTTTGTTAATGGAAATGCTATTGTAGTGGCCTATAGGATATCTTGTTTGATTAAGGTTATCTCATAGCCTTCACATTCTTAATTGGTTCCCTTGCTTTCCTAAGTTTGATAGATTCACTTATTTTCCTCATGGTGGTGGTGCAAGTGTCATGGATAATGTTCTCACTTGTAGCTTCCTCATACCTCATATACACAGTTTCCTTATTTCTCCTCAACTCCCACTTGTTGATCATGTTGCAATGTCCATCCTGCTTGCTAATTCTCACTCCTTACACACACCCTCAGCCATAACATGCCCTATCATTAGGCATGCTACAATCCATTTTGTTGATGAGTATACCCTTAATTATTCATTCCATCTTCTCCTTCTCTTATAGATTTCTACTCCCTCATCAGGTACCATTACTTTCAAGTATGACTTCCTTTATTAAGCCCTTTGAGATGTTACCCTCAAATCTTTTCCCCACACTTTACATCTTCCCCAACCTCCTTGCCTCCACAAATCCTACCCTATGAAATGGTGATTTGATGACATGAATACAAATATTTCCATCAATTGTTCTAATTTTCACTATCTCACGACCCTCCCTCTATGCCCTTCATTTGTAGGGATTATTGGTATCTTCTCTACCACAAAAAGAGGGAGTTTCTTGCTTCTTGGTGACTTTCCCTCCTTGTTGATCTTCACCAATCCTCTTTAGGTACCATCCATCTAATCGTTTCAAATTTAAGATGACGTGAACTAGTTTGTAATTGAGCTATCAACATTTCTGCTTTCTATTTAATATTCGCTCTTATATAGGCTTTTTCCTCATGGTCTCCCTTAGGGTTAAATTCTTTGATATAGTAATCTTTTTTACACCCTGATTGTTTTGCCAATATAGCATTTAAAAAATAAAAATTACATACTATTTTATTTAGACTTCATTTTTACTTTGGACATTCATGCATATTCACATCCCAGTTTTTCATCCATTTGTTATTTTGTTCTATCCATGTATTCTTTCTTCTACCTAGCTCTTCTTCCAAAATTAGATTAGGTGAACAACGATGCTCCATATTTTGAACCTTTTGTAAGTAACTTAATAATCAGACCATCGTTGAAGCTTCCAAGGGGAAGGTATATGCCTCCATCAATAAAATCTCATAAGGAATTACAATTTTGAGTTTAAGGTTGCTTATAATTAAATTAGATGCTTTTAGATTCTTTCCACTTGTCTCCATTTTTGATCTGACATGTTGTTCCAAATTTCACACCCATAGAGAACCACTAGAGTAAGAAGTAAGCCAAACAACATTCTCTTGGTTTTCCAATCCCATAAGCTTGTTGTGAAAATCAAGCCCAAGATACTTGTATTTGTACACTTTTTCCAATGGTCTACCTTCAAAGAGAAAGTTTTTTTTAAAATTTTTTCCTTCACAAAGAGAATATCATTATTTTAATTTTACTAGTATCCACTTGCATGCCAACTTCCTGAAAAAATGTTTCAAGAGCCTTCAAGTGCTTTCTTAGATCATGGGTTGTTTTAGCAATTAGAATGAGTTCATCTGAATGTAAGAGTAATTTTATTATGTGTTTGGCCAACTGAATACCCTCCCTACCAACTTTGTCTATCCACTCTTCTAGCTTATCAATGTAAAGCCCAAATAAATTTGGGGAAAGCAGACAACCTTGCTTGAAACCAATGTCGATGCCAAAGCACTTTGACATACCTTCATTGGTTCTTATTGGAAGCCACACTGAAAATGCTTTTTTTGTTTTCAATTCAATATATGCCAAGGTTTGGTTGTGAGTGGAGTAGATTAGATAATAGCATATCTATCTTTTAAAAATTCTGTATAAAGAATGTTTAACATATTCTTGATAAATTGATTACTAATTTAAAAAAAGTGTTTAAATTATTTAAAATGTAAGATAATTATGTGAAAAATAAATGAATGCATATGTAAATAGGAATTGGTTAATAGTTTAGTTTCATTAATCAATGTTATATATTTTTTTTAATTGACTTAACGAACTCATAATTCTCTATGATAAAATTATAAAGCTCGAATATCGACTTAACAGTAAAATCAAATTAGTACATAAAATATATAATATTGAGAACAATACATCATAGTGAAAACATCATAATAGATAGATCTACAGTTCATAGCATCATTAAAATTTCCATTCAAAATATCTTTTAATATCATTAATGTTTATTCTGAGACATATTACTATAGCCGATTATATTGGGAATTCACTTGAAATGTTTGCAAACCATAATCTCAAGGATGGTTATCCTTGTATTGCAAGAGCATGGGTGGATCCTTTTCCATCCATCTCAAGGTGGTGTACTTGAGAAGACTCTCAAGCCCAAGAGCACTCATATGCCTCCCAACCCACAAGCACTCCATCTTGTGGTGACATACTTGAGAAGAACCTCAAGCCAAGGAGCACTCATGGGCCTCCCATCCCATGAACATGGTAAGATCTCAAGTCCACTCCATCCCTCAGTCCACCTTGGGCATCCTCCATCCTCCTTGATCAAGCCTAGGAGAACTCATTTTCCTCCCAACCCACAAGCGCTCCATCTTGGGGTGGCGTGCTTGATAAGATGCATGAAGAATCCCTTCCTTGACAAGCCTAGGAGAACTCATACGGCTTTCGACCCACAAGCACTCCATCTCAGGGTGGTGTGATTGATGAAGGAAAGGTTGGTACTTCACCTGTGAACTCAGAAGGTTGATCGACCCCCCTATTTGGAAATGCTTCTATAAATTTAAAATAGAATGCTAAAGGAATCTATTACATTAATTGGTAATAAAATATCATTATGCAATTATTATATATATATATATATTCTAAAACTTACTTCCCAATAATATTATTGCTGAAAATAAGATTTATTTCCAATAGATATCTATATTCCAATTTCTTATTTTTCCTTTTTCCAATCACATCCACTTGATGCTTTCTCCACGAGGAAATGATCCCCCTTTTATATCTTATTATTGAGGGAGTCACAACCATTCACATTAAGAGTCTCAGACTTTCACATTAGGAGTCACATCATATTTATTCTTAATTGGTTGATTGAATGATGTTATGGATCTCTTTCTCAAATGAAATTCTCCCCCTTTTATATCTCAAGTTTGAGGGAGTCACACCTCTTCACCTCAATAGTTACAACCCTTCATTGCTGCATTTGGAGAATAATAATTTAATTTTAAATAAGTTAATTTGCTAGTGCTATTGTCTATTACTTGTAACCAGTCATAATAATTCTTTTCCCTTCTCTTTTCCTTCTAAATCTACCTTCCTTATATGCCTTATCTTGCTTAAGGGACACAACTCCTTATATGTTGGTTGACCATTCTTAACAACTTAATCTTTATTCAATGCAAACTTTTGGTGTAATATTAATTATCTTTATTGACTTCTTTTGAAACCTTGGTTGCAGAAATTTAGGAATTAAAGAAGACATTACAATAGACCAAAATGACACTCTTTCCTCCCTTCTTATGTCAACTTGGCCCAGTCTCAAGGTAATTGACTTAATTAATGAAAGAACCAGTTGATTTCTATTTTTTGACATCTTACTTCATTTCTTCAATTTGATCTTTGGTGGTTTGATTCCCCACACTAAGAATGTGAAGTAATGAAAATTAATAGTGCCCTCTAGTGACACCCAAATTCAGTTTTCTACCTTTATAAGAGGCATTTTATCTTCACTAGGCATTGATTTCATTGCATCCCACCTTGTCCCTTCCTTATTGTGTTTCCCCAATCCACCCCATTAATTATCTAATTCTATCTAATGGTCAATAGAAACAAATGGGTTATCACTACCCAAGAATTGAAAGGGCATTCAATTTCTTTGATTTATACACATATTTCTTACATTCCATTTGAGCATGGAGAGAATGGGCTTCTCCTACTCATGAAAAGTTGCAAAGGTTTTTCATCAAGTTCCTCAATATTGTAGTGAAAAAGCTAGATATTTTCAACATCATCTGCTATGCTTTTTTCAAAAGAAGGATGGGAGTAATGCTTGCCCACTAATGTTTAAGTGGTCCTACTCTGAATGCCTTGCTCAATGAAAAAAAGCTCACGTTTGACATGGGTCTTCAGATGTGGAAGAATGAAGTTAGAGAAATGTTCAAATATGTTGGGAAGAAAATTGCATTAGTATTCCCTAATGTTCTTGTCGCATGTTTTACTAACCTAGCTCTGCCACCTAGCAATAGAATTCAAGCTCTACCAAAGTGCAAGTGTGTTTGCCTTGTCACCTTGGATATTTCCCTCACAAAGGCTCAAGAGTTCCTAATATTTATTAATATGGTGAACCACACTCTAAACGATGGCACCATCAATGACATAGAAATTGCATGCTTAGGTCCTCTACAATGTCATATGATTTAGTTTGCTTGAGCTTTGTTTTGTCTTGGATGTTATTGCAAGAATGTTGATTCAAGGTTGTTTTATGTGTTGTTATATATAGTTTAGCCTCCTACTTAGCTTTTAGTGATATGTTCCTTGTTGGCCCTAAATAAGGGTACTTTATTCTTTTAGCTTGTTGTGTAGACTTTGATGCCACTATATGGGCTCAAGTTGTTATGAGTTGACTAAGTTTTGTTGTTTTGAGAATAGTTATACTAGTGGTAGGATTTTTGTGGTTCCTATAGAAGAGGGGGACCAACCACACCAAGGCTCTAGGTCACGAAGAGACGAGAGTGGAAGGTTGCCCTAGTCTACCTTAGGTTGGATAAGTGTTTAAGGTTAAGGATAGAGAATGAATAGCACTATCAAGTGCTTTTGTCACTCTACTAACCTGAGAGTTTGAATGGAGCTAAATGTGCCAGTTTTTGGAACCCAAACTATACCTCAAGCATCTCTCTGCCCAAGGACAATAGCGTAGGTTAGGGACGAAAATGTGATGCACTGGCGTCTCTCTAGGGCACTAGTGTTCGTACGACCAAAAAGTACAAAAGTATAGTACAAGGTGAAAAAACCAACTAACAGTCTAGCAAATAGAGTTTAAAGTACTAAACAAAATGATAAATGGCATAATGAATGAAATAACTAGAAAAATGATAAAGGAGATGACAAAAGAAAAGGTGATGAATATTAACTCACGAAGAGTCTAGTTCACCAGCAAGCTCCACGTGAACGTGTACCTACACACAAGCAAGAGAGGAAAAATGTTGGGGTTGTATAGAAAATGTGATAAAGAGAATAATGGAAAGAAAGCCGAATAATAGCAATAACACTATGCTACACAAATCAAGAAGCAATATCACCTTCTAAATCAAGGTGCCCTCAAGGACATAGAGGAGGATTTAAGCTTGGTAAGGTCTACGCTACTGCAACAAGGAAGAAGTAGCACTACAGGACACCTAGTCATAACTCCAAGGGTGGCAAGAGTGCAACAAGAGGTGGAAATGATGTGTAGGATCTCAAGAATTGTGAAGCAAGATCAAAACTAGCTTGTGTAATTGTCCAGAAACTAGCATGAGAAACAAAGATATGCATTTGAAGAGGATTTAGGAGGGAAATAGTCATTCTTAGGTTGGCTGGAAGGCACAAAAGCATTACGCTTGATCACCAATGGAGAACATAATGTCTTTGTGGATTTAGAGGCAAGAATTTGTCAGGGATGACAATGTGCCACACATACGTCTGTGCGCTGCTTGCAAGTTTTTGATAGAAATTCCTCCACTGACACAAAAGACAAGTGCCAAGTGGATGTATTGCAGATAGGTGATGTGGAATTACTTAGTTAGATTTTATTTTTCTAAAGTAGAGGGTGTAAAAGGGGAAATTGTAAGAGGGGTGCAAATTTTCTCCTATACATTTTTCCCCCACTTTAGTGAGCACGAGTGTTAATGAGTGTTCGGTAAAGTAGATTGAATTTTTTTAGAGATATATACTTGAACCGTCAAGGAAGCATACAGTAATCTAGCGAGCTCAAAAGTGTAGGGTAGGAAAATAAGTCCATAGGTACTCTCTCTTGAGGTTCGAACAAAGGACTTTGTATATCCTCGGAGCTACAGAGTTGATCGAAGTGCACCGAAGGCACACAAACCAACGATGGAAAAATCTCATAGGATGCAATCGCTTCATAGGTCCTCAAACTAAAAAAGAAGGTGCCCTTAGGTACGCTCTTCTGAAGGAAGCCCAATGTGAGGGGATTCTACAAAGTCAAACTGGAAAGCAGCTTCGCAGGTGCACCTATAAAGCAACATGTTAATCCGTAGATAAAACATGTTAGAAAATAAAAAAGCAACCACATAGGCAAGCAAGAAGATAGTCAAAAATTGAAGGAGGAGCTTTTAAAGGGGTCCATCAAGAATCCTTCAAAGGAAGAGGGGTCCACACAATGGACGTTTAGTTTGAAAGTACAAGAGTATTTTTCACAAATCAATTCAACGTCAAGGAATCCTTTTGAAATATGTTCACTTCATCAAGGAATTCGAAAGGAATAAGGTCCCCTCGCAAGGGGATGGTCAAAACTTCACCTGCAGGAGAAGGTACTCCCTCCTCAGAGGGAAGTTTTTCAAATTCTTTCTTTACAAACCCATAATGAAATACAAATATTTTGCTAGGGGTCCTTGTTGGGGAATGTGATTTAAAAAAAAATATTTTGAAGGGACTTTCAAGAAAAGATTCATTGGCCATTGAATGTGTTTTTTGAAAGTTGAAGTTGACATGATAGCCCCCCTTTAGGATGGTGCATGCTGAAAGCAAAGGCACGTGACATCCTAAGGAGAGAAAATCAAGAATGAAAAAGTGATGTTGGCCCATGGAACATAACCGCAAGATGTAACTATGGTAGTATTTTTGTACACATGAGGGACAACACATGAGCACCACAATATCACGAAACAAGCGTGAGAGATAAGAGAACAAAAATGCAAGGAGAGACAAAAACATCACAATTAAGGGACATAGAGGCGATTTGATATTTCAGGGTTAGAGTTGCTCATAAATATAGATAAATAGATATAATAGTATATAAGTAAACTATCATCAATCCCCTACTATATTAGACCATGTGAAGAATGCACGAGAAGACAAAAAAAATAAAAAAATTTGGGTCAACATGGAAGGGAAGCCTAAAGGCCCCCAACACTTTGCATCGTCCCCAATTGTCGAAAGTTAATATATAATAGAGGAAGAATGATGTAACAAATAGAGGAAGTTTTACAACACATAAACACTCCTATATCCAAGCACCTACAAGGGTGACAAAGGTAATCTTGGAACACATAACACAAGCACAGGGGAACACAAACAATCACACAATCTATGGTGCTGTCATAATAGTGGTTTACAATTCCTAAGAGGAACGAATTTTAGCTGAAATCACATATTTTTAGAAAATATAATGATTTAAGCCTTAAAAAGTTTCATTTTAAGGATTCCAATTGAAGAGGGTTTGATCAAAATCCTGCTTGGAGTCAGAGCCCCTTGGATAGAACCTGAAAGCTAGTTTTAAACCATACCTATAATCGTCTCTTTTACACTTATCGAAAATCTTGTTAAAATCACTTTTGGTTTAGCTTTTCAGGGGATCAAATGAATTCCATTTGTTGTTTTAAAAATGATGAATTGTAGGTATTCCTTAGAACAAGCTATCCAATGAATATAATTTTGTATGTTTTGGTTTGTTATGTATTTGTTTTAGTTTTATTAAACATAGGTTTTCATTTGAAAATGAATTTCTTTTAATTCTTCACATATGGAGAAAATAGAGAGATTATCAAAAAAAAAAATGAAAATGAAACTTGATTGTTGAGTGTGATCCAACTAAAAAGAAAAATAAAAGATAAAATTTTTGACATATACCCAAAAGTTTACAGATTATCACAGTGCGTCAATGTCACGAGATTTGTAATTTGTTGACTTTGGAAACTTGATTAGGAAAATAATTTAATAAAGAAACTATCTAATAAGTGGAAGCAGCACTAGATATCAAAGTTACAATCCTAAATTTGGAAAGAATTAAATTTTATCCTTCATGGAAAAAGCGTTATATGTTATCACGGTGTCGTCACTTTTTAAAATGTTGTTTCACGAAAAGAAAAAATCAATTTTAAGTGGGAGATGGAAAAAGAGAGGTGAATTTGATTCCAAAATTTTTGAAAAGTATTTTTTAAGGAATCTATAGACAAAATTGATGAGACTCTAGTTTGCACCATCTTCAAATTCCTCACAGTTTAGCCGCTATAGGTGCCCGAATGTGAAGATTCAGTTAAAAATAATAATTTCAGTGTCCAGTTTGGCCAAAAATTGTAAACCACTATTATGGGATCACCCTCTACTCTATAGATAAAGAAGAGGCACCCCCTTCGTCCTCATCAACCAAGAGGTCGTCGTTCTCCCAATAAAAATTATCATAAGGGGAAGGTGAATGAGCCTGCAAGGGCAGAATATCAAGGGGAACCCTCCAACCCCCCTAGCAACAAGAGCCAAGGGAGAAGGCCCCTTGAGGTCTTCTTTGCTTTGTTCTTGTGGGGTGAAAGTCAAGGACTTCAAAAAAATCACTGATAGGGCTAGGACCTCATCCATAAATTAAACATGCACTTCATAGGAGTTCCATGTGTTAACTCAATGGGTGAGGGAGGTGGTGCCCGAGATTCATTACTAGGCTGACCAAGGGACTCATAAGCAGTGACAAACTCTGGGGATGCTGAAACTTCCTCCATGACTAAGATGACACAAGCTAATGCAAAACCACCCTACGAAGAAGGTGAACCCCTCTTTCAACTCTGATTGCTTGCGGGGTCGTCCTCCACCTTCGCTTCGTCGAAGGATGCGAGATCCCTATAGACGAGGTAGGTGTGGAGGAAGAGGAGAAAACTATGGTGGAAACCACCAAGGTATTCGGCATGTCCACGAGCTTTGAAAATGGTAAGATGTTTGAGGACATCAAAAGGGGTGGCTCAACCGAAGGAGAAATAAACACCTGCACCCTCTTCTAGTGAGGATCACATACACTCGTGGCAAGAGTTGGAAGTAGGACTGAAGCTAAAGGAATTGAAGTAGAGTGGATGGGAGAGGCCACAACAAATAGTTTCGAGGCAGGAGCTGTTGAGTCCCCTTTCTTCCTCTGCAGGGCAGCCTACTCAGTGGCCAAAGCCTTTCTTCGATGCTTGCGCTCACATGTAAGGTGATTCTTGCGACTTCGGGAGCTAGAGGTCGAGAGTTGAGATGGAATGAAAAACTCCTATTTGACCAGCAGAGTATCCATCATGACCATTTCTGGTAGAGGGAGAGACTCATGGATGGGAACATGATGGGGAGGTCGAGAGGATGATGAAACAATAGCAGGGGGAGTTGGATATAACGCCTTGGTGAAGGGCCTCTTCTGATTCACTACCTTAGAGGCAGGAGTAGTAGGAGGCCGTGGAGGCCAAGACATAGAAGACTCCCCACGGGGACCCTTCCTCTTACCATATGCACTGAGTCGAGGTCCCATGGGTAAGGTAGGAAGTTCAAAAACCCAAATCTTATCTTTTTGCCAAGTAGGCACCATCAAAATCCTTATATGGAAACCAGGAGTAGTAACCCAAATTTCCACTTTTGGGAGGGAGGTAGAGGTGATGCCCTGAGCACGGGAAAGCCTCTATTTCCCTTATGAGAGGAAGAGGTATCTTTTTCCTATGCCACTGGATGAATCACCTTTGATTGTCCTTTGCCCTCAGTTTTGTACTTTAAGTAGTTTTGGTAAAGTAGGTCTGTTTTGGGGGGAAGCGGACCAACTGAGGTGGGCCAAAAATAATCCAAAGAGTAACCCCCACAGGATACCAATGGTTTGTATCCAGTGTCATGCACAACATGCATGGCACCTTTGTGAGAGAACTTTAAACATTTGTGAATAGTAGAAGCGATTTTGTTCATGGAAGCTAGCCACGAGATGCCCAACTTCACCTTGAATAGATTGGATTCAAAAATGACATCGAAGATTGTATCCATAGCCCTAGGTCCTACTAGTAAAGAAAGAGTTGTAGAGCCATACAACGTAAGAGATAGATTATCCTCCGTAATAACATTCACATGACTCGTGGGGTCCACAAGGACTCTTGTCACAATGTTTCCATTGAGGCAAGCATGAATGTA
>VDFB02365935.1:0-36860 GCA_007258455.2 Sequoia sempervirens
TACTTTTTACAATATATCTTCCCCTTCCAGAGCCTCCCCCAAGGTCACATCCTCTAGTTGCAAGAAACTCTCCTTTTCCTCTATAGTAGAAACATTTATTTCTCTACCTTCTCCTATTGTTAGCCCCATTAATTCACAACCAACCTCTATAATTTAGTTTTCAGACCCTCTCATTCATGCCTTATCTCTCTTTCCTCTGGAAGGCTCAAATCGTCATTCATGTTTCCTTCCTTGGGTTGATTTTGAGGTTCCTCAACCGTTGCTTGGGCCATCACCCCCTCCAACTCCATCTGGTGATTTAGTTCTTCATCCAAGCCCTAGGACTCAAATGACATCTTTCTATCCAATGGATTTTTTTTTTCCATCCCTTTTACCCTAGCTTCATTTATCTCAACAACATTTGGAGCTTCTTCCAGGAGTAGCATCACACCACTCTACTTATTAGGCGCCTCCCATACCACCTCTAGAAACCATCTTCCTTCCATTGTAATTAGTTTCAATTCTTCTCACTTGTGATAGTTTTGGCCCATCTCTACACAGATCCTTACATTAAAGCAGTTCCCCCTTGTGTTGATCCTTCTTCTATGCCCATGAAAGTGCCTAGGGCTTCACTTATCTCAATTATGACTTCCCCACTCTAATACTTTGATGGAAAGTTGTTTAAGCTCACCCACATTGGTTTCCTATTTATTTCATGATTCCTAGGGTCAAAGTTTGCCTCCCAATATTTGAAGTAATACCCTTCCCCTTCCATGATTAGGGTTTTCTTTTCCATAATCAATTGTTCAAGTTACACAAAAGAGCAAACTACCAAAAATAAATTGTTTGGTAGAAATTTTATTCTTACCTCTTCACCCCAGTTTTTTGCCCACCATTGTTGAATCTTTTCTCTCGAACATCCTCTCTCCTACCATTTCACAAAGAATGCTACCTCCTTCAATCATTTTTTGTATTCTTGTAGTGATTGGGCACATATAACCATTTTTGTACTTTTCTTCTTCCTTACATTAACACCCCTCTCTTGTCTAGGGGTGTTGGAGCCTCCGATGCAATTCCTACCATTCCAATCCCTTGGCTCATTTTGTGATTTCCTAAGGTCTTCTCTTTCACTTGTTTTCCCTTATCACGCCTCAGATCAATTGCATTTGCCCTGGTTGCAAATGGTGGCACCTGATCTCCTAGATCATCATAAACCTTTGGCACCTCAGGGTTTTTCCCAATCCTCAACTCCTTCTGATCCCACTAAGGAGTTGTCCTCTTCCTTCTATTTGATCCTCCTTCCTGATTTTCTTCAAGACGTCAATCCCACCATCCTTTTTTATTTCTATGTTGATTAGAATTCTATCTCCAATTCGACTTCTGCCATTCCCACAAACTTTGCCAATTCTTCTTACCCTGCCCACCATATTTCCTCCAACCATTGTGATCGAGGTGAAACTGATCAAAGGCCTCTCTATCACCCATGTTTTGCCTAAACTAATATAGTCGACCTAGACCCCATCTGCTACCTTCATTTTGCCCATGACCTTACTAGTAGGAGTTCCTTACCTCCATAGTTGGAAGCTCCCTATCCACTTCATTCGCCTAAGCTCCAACACCTCTACAACTATTTTCGCTTCACTCTGCCATTTTTTATATTTTGAGCCTCTTCTATTTTATGTATGATAATTATTTCATTTCTGTATATATGTGAAAATGAGTTACTATTTATTTTCGTGAGATAGTTTAGGGTTTGAACCTTACAAGACTTCATATCGTTCAGAGATTAGATCCTTTGGCTAATGTTATAACAAAATTTATAGCTTGCTAATGTTAAATTGCCCTTTATTTTATGCATTTAGGAACTTGTGCCCAAAGTTATTACCACAAGATGGGACTTCAATCACCTATTTCTTAGTGGAATTTTGGCAAAAACTTTAATTATCACATGCCAATGCTTCTTTACAAGGTCCATTATTTTCTCTTCATCCTTTACAAGCTCAATTGACTTTGGGGAATCAATTTTCCCCCCTAGACTTGGATTTGCTAACTTAATTGTATATGGCGATCCTAAATGAAGCCTAAAATTTCCTAGTTGCCTTTTAGCATTTCATTTGCAAAGGAATTCCTATTGGGGGAAGACTTTTAAATATCAAGATCACTCATCAAAGATGTCTTGCTTGCAGCAAACTAGAGAATTTCAAGCATCTTTCTTGGAAATAAACTCATAACCTTTTTTTTCCTATTCTTCATAGGCCTTTTCTAGGAGAACTACTCTATTTGGGGATTTTGCCCCTTGGCTATCATAGATTACTAATTTTTTTTTAAGAGTTTCTATTATGTTTCATCTTTGGAAATCTAAATCGAATGCTTTTTGTAGTGTCGAGTTATTGAATTTTCCTTTTCTCTAAATGAGGAAGTTCATTTTCTCACCTCCACATACTTTTAAATCTAAGCACATGCAAAAAAGTCACATTAGAGTTCTAGCACCCATGGTCTAAATATGATCAACCTTGCTTGTCAAGCAAAATTTACATGATATTATATCCACTCAAAATTTCCCTTCAAATGTTATTGCATGCCTTATTAATAAATAAAATATCATGTTAGGAAATATTGCATTCAACCCATGATCTTAATCCATCTCCTACATAACTGTAAAGTCTAAGCTAATGTATTGTAAACTTGGTATAATTTCCTCAATTCAGAGGGTTAATTGGATGAACAATCCACTTCACATTGCCAAGACTACATTAAATCATCAACCATGGTGTAAGGAAAGCATAGTTATGGAAATACCTTCCTAATGCAAAATCCGCAGGAAAGAAGTGCAGGAAAAACATTCATTTAACATATTACATTCATTGAGATGCACATTCACAAAACAAAAGAATAGACAAATTCATCACACATAGAGATAACACCGGATTTATGTGGGAAAACCCTTACAGGAGAAAAACCCACACACCAAGTAAATTCATTTTCTATTATAGTAAATAGATTACATATAGAGTTACAGACTTCACTCTCAGATATTAACACACAACAGCAATACAATCCCTCGATTGACCTCACATGCAGATTATAGTTCTTCACACTGTTACAATGCAAGAAGAGCATACAATGTAGAACTATCCAACCACTGTTAGGTTTTCATTAATTTCCCTTTCATCACTGACAAGGTTCCTTCATCTTGGGCCACACACACCACCATCCAACACGCATCAAGTTGCCCAATAATTAATTCAGTTTCAGAGAATGTTACCATATTTTCTCTTTGTCAACCCCCGAGTCTGATCATGCATTTTATACAAATATATCACTATCAAAAAATACAGCTTTCAGTCCAATGATTGTCGATTCACATCAACAATGTGAAATCAATGAATGAAATTGTGCCATGTGTCGACACATCACTTGTCCACCGCTTTTAACTATCATACCATTCGAGTCTCTACCTCCATCAAAATGTTGTCAATACTTTGGGAGATCTCTCCCCGAATACCCCATGACACATTGATAAGCTTTGAATGGGATATCACGAAATGTCTAAGATACATCAGAGGATCTCACACTGACACTACCCTATCACGCTGACAACAAAAGGGATCGCCAAGTCAAGAGAAACCCGAACTTCACAACCTCAAGTTGAAGGTTAGGAATTTCCTCAAACCATGACAAAAAGGAGATCGCCATGTCGGGGGGTTATGAAACTCACGAACCACGCGACATCAGTTTCAAGGTTCTAGATTTCGATGATAGTCTAACAATGATGACCAACAAAGGGAAAAATGCCAATTCTTTAAGAGAGGTTCAAGCCAGCAAGTTAAGGCATATTTTCCAACACAAGGTGCGTAAACTTATGATGGTACTACACTATATGCACCTTCACTGACTCGTGCTCACCTAAATTATCCTATGCAAACTTATTCAAACTATTCTACTTTGCTGGAATCTTATAGAATTGTAGAAACAATAAAAGTGGTTACATAACCTAATGGCTACTGGTACCTGCAACATAAGTTGTAGGTGACTAGTAATAGTAAGTAAGTACATAATCAATCCAAAACTATTCAGAATACCAGAATAACCAATCCTAACCTCTAAAGTGTTATTGATTCACTAATTATACATTTGTTCATGAAAAAAAACTATTGTAATCAACTGTAAGAACTATTCTACTTTACTTTGCAATACATTTATAAAACAATAGAAACAAAATTAATAGGAATGCATAAATGAATAAGTAAATAAATGAAGTGAGGGGCAATACCTCGAATGACCAGCTCAGGGGACTGTCTCACTTAACTTAAAACCAAATCTAACTCAGATTCTTACACATCCATGTAACATACAACTCCATTCATTGCATATCACCAAATATTCAAACAAAATCCTTCTTGTAGATTGTATTCAATAATTGCATTTCAACAAAATGCTTTTAGATTACTTGAAACTGGAAAATGACTAATTTTTTAATAACTTGTAACAACCAACTAACTTTTCTACGAACTCATCCCCTGACTTTATACAAAAATGGGGAGAGACTTATTCAAACTGCTAACTAACTGCAACCATTAATCCCACTCCTAGATATGAGGATATGAAATTAAGATCGACTTATTCATTCTAACTGAAAAGGAAGAAGAGACCTATTCAACTAAGAACTTCAATGAAGCAGCTTACATGTGAAACACATAAGCAAACTCTCAGAGTTCTAGAACAAGTATCCTTCTTCAGTATTTATTCCTTCCATGATGGTTCACGTTTAGCTCCACAACTTCATACACTTTAGGTGGCTTGAACTCCATTGATCCCCTATTTTGTTGCTTTGTTTCTTACTACAAATGCTCCATTCTTGTTACCACGTGTTGAGCTATAGAGAGGTTAATCCACGCAATATACATATAGAACTAACCTTCATAATTAAATCATAGAATTCTATTCATATGCATACATTCTCATATTTAAATCATGCAATACTATGAATATTATCACCATATTTCATATTCACAAACTAGGTTCAAAGTTGTAAGGTATGTTATGAAAGGATAGATTATTATGGAAGTTTTTGTCTAAAAGGTACTTAGAAAAGATATGTAAATGTACCTAGAAAAGATATGTAAAGTGTCTGAAAGCATATAAAAAGCAACAAAAAAAGTACTAATGACCAAGCCCATCAATAACCCATGAGAGATAAACATGTATACAAGTAACCACAATGCATAGATCAAATAGAAAACCACAAAATAACACAAGATATACCCTGGGAAAACCCTCAAGAGGGAGAAACCCAACCTCCAAAAGCATCCATACTCCATCATATTATTCAACAATAAAGCAATACAAGAGTTACAATGAATACCTCTGAAGCATCAAGCCCTCCAATGAATTCCCATGTGTCCAAGCATGAAACCACACATCCCATGCCATGCTTCACAAATGCACTCCTCAAGAAGACTCAATAATGACAACCAACCCACTCTACCAACCCAAACCACTACACACGTGTTTGCTTTTATAGACACAAGCTCACACAAAATACAACTAGTGGTAAGGTAAAACCACGTACAACAAAACCATGTGAATACAAAACCACTAACCCCTAGATTTAATATTGGGTACTAAGAAATCAATTTATTTAATATTTCCCCAATATTAAATTATTATCACATGTCTCCCACACATTAAATAATAATACAATGTTACAATACAACATCAAGTGGAACCCAAATAATTACCTAGTGTGATTATCCACACCACCAAGGTGCATCACAACTAAATAATTATTTAATTACAACATTATAATAAATCATTTTATGCAATGGTTTACAACACCATATCCCAACATTCTCCCACTTGTATACATTGCATAAGGGATCAATACATGAAATACATCATCATAGCCATACTTGAAACCACATGAATCTCCAACATGCTCTCATGCTCCATCAAGATACCCACAATAAGAACAAAGTGACCACCATCTCAAGCAAGAAATCCTCTCATCCTCCAACGTGTCACCTATGGAAGAAAATGAACATGCCAAGGTGAAGATGTGCCAATCCATGAGCACAAGCATAAAATCCAAGTGATAACAAAGGCTCTAACCAAACTGTTGTCAACTATAAAAACCCACACGATCAAAAATAACATCCACAACACATGCTAATACATCCAACCATCCATACCTCCAAGGTATCAGTACATCAGTAAACTCATGCCAAGAACATATGCAACCTATAAACTGCAATCACAAGCTCCCTGTATAAAACCTGTCAATGAAGAACATACATATCCAAGAACTCACATTGCATAGGTAATGCCAAAACGTATCAAGTCTACCAATCAACACTGTACATCAAGGTGTGATAAGTAAATCAAAGAATGGAGTACCAAGAACAATAACAATGATCCACACATGCAACCCGAAGAAATGCATAATCTCTCACAAAATGTTGCCACCATCCTCCCAAAAGCACATGTACATGAACATCCAGGAGAAACCATGAAGAGAGAAAATTGTAAACCATAATGTCCTTCTACCAAGACCTCAAAAGTTTATTGTTGTGTCAAGTATGATCTCCTAACAACCCCAAATGAAAATCCTCAAGAACATCCATAATACTCATGTTACCTAATTTTCACCCTCAGGCTCAATCAGGCAAGGCATCTATATTGCTTACATGGCTCAGCCTCCATTAGAGCCAGGTCGACATGACATCTTTATTGTCTCGCCAACTAGCTACTTTGTTACTTTCCATTTTAAACAGGTCGCTGTGACCCAACTTCTATCCTGCCGAACAAAGCTGCAAAGCCTATCGCTGTGACAGGAAGGGTTCAGTATGACCTCTTGTCGCGTCAGGATCTTTGGCCAATAGGCCATTCAATTGTCAGTCAGTGAGACTCATGGTGACCACGGGCTTCGGGATACCAAAGCGGCTCAGTGTGAAGTCCCAGCGAAGAGTTGATGTCTCGCTGACAGGGAAGGGATGCTTTCGGGAAAGCAGGCGGGCTTCGCTAGGGGTCTTGGAGAAGGCGAAAGTCTCGCCGAAGGATAGCGGTATCGGCAAAGCAAGTGAGCTTCGCTACAAGTCTCGATGACCAAGGGTAGATCTCGACAAAATGAAGTGAGCTCGGGCAGACAAAAGGAGTTCGCCATGAGGTTTGGCCGGCAAGACAAGGTCTCGGCGAATTTGACGCACTCGCTATGACTCCTGCCGAAGGGATGAGGCTTCGATATAAGGAACAAGGGCCGATGTAAGGTCTTAGCGACTGAGGGATGTCTTGGTGACTATGAGGGACCTCGCTGAGAGAGATTCATTTTGCCACAAGGTCTCGTCAAATGCAGAAGGTCTCCCCGACATGTATAATGTCAGCACAGTTCCAGCCATCGCTCAAATGTCTTGCCGACATAAGTGACCCCAGCGACAGAAATAGGAATCGGTATGTCCGATGGACTTCGCCATGATGTCTTCTCGACCGATGGGAGTCATGCTGAAGGATATTTGGAGTTCAGAGGAATGAACGTCTCGGGGTGACATCAAAAATGTCACGCCGATAGAAGGTGAGGGGTCTCGGGGTAGCCTCTTGCTTTCAGTAAGATCTCTCACCGACACTCAAATGTCTTGCCGAATGGGATCTTGGGGCCCGAGACAAAGCGATTAGTTTTGCCAAAAGGTTTTTCCTGACTCAATGTTGTCTTGCTGAAAAATGGGCAGCTCGGCGGAAGGAAAAGACATCGATGTGAGGTTTGGGCGAAGTCAAGGTGTCTCCCCGAACGAAATGTAGAGCACGGGTAGAGTGAAATGCGTTTAGGGTGACATCGATAAACTCTTGCCAATATGGTTTGTAATGTGAAGCTTAGGGAGACTCAGAAAGGAGGTCTTACATTCGGTAGGATGTCTTCCCGACTTGGTATGGTCTCAGCAATAGAAAGGGATCTTGACATGACTCATTAAGCCCGCTGTGACCTCTTGGCGATAAATGGTTGTCTTGCCGATACACGAAGGAGGTGGCATCAGCAAAGAAGGGATGGCCTCGACAAGATGTTTCACCGACCCGGTAGGGTCTTACCAAAGTGGAGTGAGCTCAGAGCGAAAGAAAGAAGATGGACTCTTAGGGCTCGCTATGACTCTTGTCGACGATAATGTTATGCCAATAGCTTCAAAGGGGCATAATCACATCGGTGAGACACTTCCAGTGTCTCACCGAGATGTGATTCTGATAGAAGGAGCTTTTGACCACCCGAAGAATCTACGTGGAGTAGGCTCAACCAATCAGAGAAAGCCAAAAGCAAGTCGTGGCAGTTTCACCAGGATGAACATCAACAGAAGGAAAAGCAACGTGAGCTCAGGTGCATTCGAAGCAGCTCGACTTGGGGGAATTCAAAGATCAACACGAGGAGCAGAAGTGAATGCGGTGGCTGTAGAAAGATCAAGAGGGCTCCCCTAAAGGCAATCTTTCACACCGACATGGACAACAGGGACAGAATGGCAGACAACATTAACTCCATAAAAAGATCTTAGGATAGATTTTTTTGAGACCGATATTTTTGTAAGCCCTAAGGGGCCGACACTCTCTGTATATAAGGCATTTTTTTCCTTTTTGTAAGGGGTTCTGATGTATGGTCCTCTGAAGTCTGTGACCCTTTTTGCAGTCCTCTCTTAGACTAGCAAGATTCTATAACTCAATTTGGAACATAATATACAAAATCTACCTTGGTTACCATTGATGGTCCATCATTCTGCCTTCTGATTCTTGTCAAGTATAGTGCATTCTTTTTAAGTGATTCATTGAGCTACTTAGTGAAATATTCTCTTTCCTTATAGATTTTGTTTCATGTCGTGCCTTTCTTTGCAGAAGTAGTATCATGTAGGTTACAAACTGTGTTTACTTAATCCTGCACATGAGCTTCTAGTTTGTGAAAATTTGACTTTCCTTCTTGAAGGCATGTGCATGTCAAACCTGTTTTGAATGTGTGACCTACAGGATCTTGTTGTGCAGTCTCATGGCTGTCGCCAGTATCCAAGTATAGCTCGAGTATCTCATTGTTCCTGTCATTTTGGTGCATCACCTTAGTTTAGTTTCAATTTATGTACTCCTTACCCCTTTCCCTTAAAAGAATCAGTAGTTTAGGTGACACCAAAGGAAGTCGACCTTCTCTGGAGGTTGACCTTTGTCTACAAGTGACCCACAGCTTTAGAGGTCTTCCCATGTTACACTAAGGCGTTGAACATCAGGTTCGACAAGGGTGCAACTTCAGGTGATAACAACTCAATCTCATAGATCAAGTACAACATATGAATCAATGTAACAATGCCAACATGGATGTAAGCCTCTTAAATCAAGATGATAAAACTCAAAGTAACCATCCCAAAAATTGGAAATCAACCCATAAACCATATCCTAACAATCCTCATCAAAAAATGATATCATAAACTAAAATGCACAAGGAGATAACCATGCCATAACATCCCTCAAAATGAATCCTCCATAACTAACTATCCATAGTTCAAGATCCATATATATGAAAGATAAAGCATATAAACTAATGCTAAACTATCCTCAAATGAGTATCCATAATCAACCACCGTGAATCAACTCAATCCCATGAAAAACCAAAGCATAAAACATAACACATCTAAAAGATATAATGGGAAAATACCTCTCAAATAATCAACTTCTGAGTAGACCAAGAGTGGGGAATGAGAATGCTCCTCCAGGATTCACTCCAAGAATAATCTCCTCTATCAGTCTATCATGAAATCACATCCATACCCAGGTGAAAGCTCCTCAGTCTTCCTACCGAAACCTCCAAAGAGTAACCATCTCAAGCAAATGTCTCTAATCACAAGAGAACTCCAACCATCACCTATGTATATAAGTATCCACGAGCACCTGTTACCAATCAATCCATGCCAAACTCCAAATTCAACATAGCACCATCATGAAGTAATCAAGCAAATGATCAATGTACTCAATACAAAGAGAACTACCATGATCAATGTCAAATCTCCAACCGCAAAATCAAGAACATATCATGACAACATGATCTAACCATCTCCTCCTACGAGGTCACATGCACTAATGCAAACATCCCAGTCTCAAGAGAACATGTAATATGCCAAACTATAATCTAGAATCAAGAGTATAACATGACATCATAACAAACTCACTCTAAACCAAGAAACCATATCGCCAATCACATGAAGATAACCATACCCAATGATGCATCCATGTTACTGCCAACAACTTCCACTAAACCATGATACAAGCTACACATGGCATCATGACTACCATCTCCTCCATGAAGATCATCCAAGTCTGCACACACTCAACTACAATATCAGTAACATACAAGTAAACCATGATCTCCAAGCCAAGAAGATACATAAAACTGCCAACAAAACATCACAAACCAATCTAACACCGCCAAAACATCATTGTCAAAAGCTCCCATTGAAAGTGTATAACCAATAAATGTAACAAGCTATCATGACATTGTGATCAAACCACATGCTAAAAGTCCCATAACCTAACTAATAAAGTACTCTAACCATCCATCCTCTCAATCCCAAAGCAACATACCAATGTACAAATGACCACAAACAAGGCCAACTAATGAAATCTACAACAACAATGAATCAAACCTAGTGGATATAGATAGTCTACATCTGAGTCATCCCCACTACAATTGAATGGGTGATCAATCCATACAACTGCATAACTCATAGATCCAACCTCTGAAACACACAAACTCATCATCACATTAGTAACCTGCAAACCAAGATATCAAAGAATATAATCCTATAGACATCAAGACTCAAACACCAAATCATCCACATATATGATTTTCCAACCATGTCCACAAATGAGTAATCATAGTCCAGGAACCAAATAAGCATCAAGAAGATAAGACAAATCTACTTACATCAAACCATATCACCACCAAACACCGCATACATGATCATGTCAAGCCAATGCATTAAATGTACCTACATATCCATGACACCATAACCATATCCATCATTGTACCTGCACTCAACTATCACCCACACAAGACTCCAAGTCTCAAACCATGTCCAACCATGTCATCAAAACTGAAGACAACATGTGTACTTGTCACCATCAAAGTCCCAACTCTTAAAAACACCTGTAAATCTGTATCTGGAAGCACCAATCTGATAATCAGCTATAGCATCATAAATAACATATAATAACATGTACTCCCTCAAGGTTTTTCCTCTTGACTTGTCTAGATGCTCACACAATCACATCCTGAATCTCAGGCACCTACAAGTGATCAAACAAGTACCAAGCTTAACCAATTCCCCAAATTGATAAACTATCTGAACCACTATGTAGTACACTGCAAATTCTCTCCAACGCCTCTTCGAAATCAAAAATCTGATTCTGTATGCAAAAGTTATGACCAAAACTGTGTAAACAAGAACATCTAACTTCTAGGCCCCAAAAACATGTTAAAACGGAAAAATCTGTTGGGAATAAGGTGTTTCAACCTTAGAGTCCTAACATTGAATTATTTAATGTATTGTTGTATTTATTTGTTTTAATTAAATGCCTACAATGCCATGTCATTAAGTGGGACCCACTAGTTAAGTGGCATCCCCGTTGGAGGTGATTGTATGACACATATTCATTACATGTGGAGGTAGGTGTCTCATTTTGGAATCATGGACCCAGGACAAGTGGTGTCATCTTATGACATATTCTATGATGTTCCATAAGGTATATTTTGAATGGAGAAAGTGTGGTGCCTTGGTGGGGTATGACAAAAGTGTGAAAGAATAAGTGTGATAGTCATGTTTGACTTATTCTTTGTTTGTTGAATGTGTTGTAAGTGTGACAAACTTTTATGGCACATGTTATATGAAATTTGTAAGCAATTTGTCATAACACACTATAAGCATGAACTAGGCGCCCAAGATTGGAGAGAGAAGTTTTGCATGTTATGACAACTATAAGAGTTGTAAGAGAATGTTGTACAAATGTCCAAATCATGCCTATGGTGTGAGATATTATTGTCACATGGGTTTGGATGCCTAAACTATTCTAGAAGCCTCTCAAAGCTTTTATCTTTTATAAATAGGATGCCTTGCATTGTAGAATGCATAGTTTGATTGTAGGTATTGAAGCGTTGTTGGATTTCCTCTAGAAGAGCAAGATGTAGTCTCCATGTTAAGGTTGTGAGCTTGCAAGTGTATTGTAACCTTATTGTTGCAAATTAATACATTGGTTCAATGCTTTGGAGTGTGGGGTTTTTTACTCGAAAGGGTTTTCCCCACGTATATCGTGTTTTCTTCTCTTTTGTCTATCTCTCTTCTATTCTTTGTGTTTCTCATTCTTGAAATGTTAATTTACATGTCGTTATGTTGCTAAAAGTTTCTTAGATCTGAAACTACATCAACTTTCCTAGAAGGGTTAATGCATGGGAAATTAAACTATGTTTGTTTCTGCTTTAAGGTATAGTAGTATGTGCTTGTATCAAGATTATTAAAATTTGATTTATTTTAAGAAGCATAAGATACTGAAGGTGCATACTGGATCTTGGAAGGCTTTCTGAGTTCGTCATTCCCTTTCATTTGGTATTAGAACTCAATTCTAAACTTGCATGTCACTTGCATATGCTCGCATGGTGATGCATGTGGTGTTTGGGGTTCTGGGTATTTCTTCTGTTGTGATTTCTTAGCTTGGAAAGCTTGAGGGAATTTGTTTTGAAGGAATTGGCTAATTATTAATCCTTGACTGAGTGGAAGTTTTGTAGTTGATCTTGTTTTCTGGAAACAATAGGCATTGTGAAGAATGGAAAAGATAGAGCTTTTATGGAGTTGGTCATGTGGTTACATTTGATATGTTATTGATCTGGAGCTCCTGATTCGACAGTTGAATAACCCTCATGCATGGTGGTTATTTTTTCATTTTGTGGTTATGTGCATTAGAGTTTTCATATTGGATGTCTGAGATGGACTCTCTGGTCATATGAAGAGACTCATGTTGTCATTACTTCAATTTGGTGTGCCTATGGTTGGTGTTGTTTTTAATTTCTGACATTCGAAGGTATTGCTTTAATAACCTCGAATGCATGTAGGCTATGAAGTTGATCATTGGATGATCTAGAAGCTTCTAGAATAGCCTAGTTCTCTCTCAGATGCATGTACATGTTGGTGGTGGAGTTGGCTTGCAAATGGGCCTAGAAGTTCCTGGACCTCTTTTCCTAATGGATGTTTGTACTTGCATGGCTTAGATTCATGTTCCTTGGATTTGAGGGTTTTATGGATTTTCCGTTTAAAAATCTATGATTATGCATATTCATGATATTTTATTCTTTTGGTTTAACTATTATGGTTGTATACAGACTTGAGGGTCTTACAGATGGTAAGTGGATATAGATTTGCATGTGTTACAAAACATGGTGGGTTTGCAGGTTTACATGGTAAATCAAAACTTACGGTTTTGTAGATTTGTAGATGAACTATTTTTTTAGATTATGTTTCCCTTGCGGTATTTATGGATGTAAGATAGTTACAAGATTGTGAGTATGCTTTGTGCATGTTTTGAGGAGGTTTGCAGCTTTCCTGTTCAGGAAATGGTATATGTTTTACCATTGGTGATTTGTGGGTTGAGAAGTTGGGATAATTTATATTTTATAAGCTTTTGGACAACCTATTTCCTCCAAAGGTTTTACAATTTGCCCGTGTTCTAAAAACTGTGGGTTTGTGTAGATCTGGAGTATTCACTTTTTCAGATGAAATATGTGTGATCTATTATTCTGGATGTTTAAGTGGTATTAGATTTACATGGAGATTATTTTTTACAAGTTTTTTCATGTTAACCAAAAATCTATGGTTTGTAGATCTCTGGAAAATATTATGTTCAAACTCTTGGAGTTTTCTGGATGAAATCAATTGTAGATTTGAAGCAATGCTTGTTTAGTTCCTTAACTATGGTACTTGAATGTGGACATGTTTGAAAAATCATATCAGAGGTTGATTTGGTGTTTGAGTCATTTGGTCTATATGGTTATTCTCTTAGATATCTCAATTTACAGTTTACTGATGTGATGATGAGTTTGCATGTTTTAGTGATTAGATCTACAAGTCATGCAGGTTGTGGATTAGCTACCCGTTTACTTGTAGTGGGATGACTTGGTTGTGGATTATCTTTATTCACCAGGTTTGATGCATTTTTGTTGCATACTTTTGATTGTTTGCCTTGTTCTTGGTCATTTGTACATTGGTATTTGTGCTTAGAGATGAGAGGATGGATGTTTCTTATAGTACCTGAAAGTTATTTTTGGGAATTGTAGAATGTGGTTTATCATGATGTCATGGATAGCTTGGTTACACTTTCCAGTGGGAGCTTTTGACAATGATGGTTTGGCAGTGATGTGGATTCACCATTTGATGGTGGATGGTCTTTTGCAGTGATTGTTGGTGTCATGGATGAACTCTTGGTTTCTGCTTTTATGTAGTGATGGTTCATTGGCATCTTTGGTTTCATTAAAAGGGGATGGTTTTATTCATATTGATTACATATGTTGATTCTTGGTTAAGGGTGTTATTATATTATGTCATGGTTTAATCTTGATCATGTGTTAGAGTTTTGACATGGTACTTGTTCTCTTGAGACCAGGATGTATGCATTGTTGTATGAGATCTCCTAGTAGGAGATGGTTAGATCATGTTGTCATGTTTATGTTCCTAATTCATGATTGGAGCTTTGACAATGATCTTGTGTGGTTCTCTTGGTATTGGGTACATCTATCATTTGCTTGATTACTTCATGATTATGCTATGTTGCATTTGGAGTTTGGCATGGATTGGTTGGTTACACGTACTCATGGATACTTGGAGACATAGGTGAGGCTAGAGTTCTCTTGTGATTAGAGACATGTTTTGTGATGGTCACTCTTGATGAGATTTCAGCAGGAAGTTTGAGGAGCCTACACCTTGGTTGGATGTGAGTTCAATATGGACCTATGAGGAGAGTGTTCTTGGATGATTCATGATGACTTGGATATCTTGGAGGAGCATTCTCATTCCCCACTCTTGGTCTACTCAATAATCTACTTGAGAGGTATCACCTATTATTTCTTTCAAGTGTATTATGTTATTCTTTGTCCTCTCATGCATATGGATCTTAAGCTAAGGATATATGGTTTTGGAGGATTCATTTGAGGAGTGTTGGCATGCTTATCTCCTTATGCATTATGAGAAAATTCATTTATGTTGAGTTTAGGAGATGTATTGGGCTTATTTCCTGATATGGGAATGGATATTTAGTTTGATCTTCTTTGGCTTGAGAAGCTTAAATCCATGTTGATTACATGATACCTATGCTATGTGTTTATCTTGGGTGTTGTTATGGATTTTATTTTGGGGTGTCGAGGAGGAGATCATACTTGACACAATTGACATTTAGAGGTGTATGTAGAAGGATTTTCCATAGGTATATGATGTGCAGTGTTTCTCTCTTTGGTCTTGGTTATCCTCTTGGATGTTTGGTTTCACATTACATTGGTTTTGAGGTCTGGATGGAAACTATTGGAAAGGTTAAGCATAAAAATTTGGTACCTTTACTTGGATAATGTGTTTTCACTTATGTTCTTGGGTGATGACATGGAGGTTTCTTTATCTCTTTCCTTTGTTGAGTGTGGAGAACATGGGAGAGCTTTAGAGACTTGTGGTGAGAGTTACTCTTACTCGTTACTCATTTACAGGTTTTGCATATCATTGTGGATGTTTCTTAGTACTACATGATGTTGTTTACACTTTCTATATGATATTATTGGTAGACTTGGTATGCCTTGATCTTTTTCAGATTTGACATTACCCATGCAGTGGGAGTTCCTAGATGTGTGTGTTCTTAGTGACGGTTTTGACCCATGGAGTCTTTGATTGTAGTCTATGGATTGGATGTGTTGTTAGCATAAATTCTACTGTTATTTTGGATACCTTTGAGGTATGGCAAATTGGATGGATCAACATTTGTTGTGGGTGCTATTTCTGATCTTGTGGGTTTATCAGTTAGATGAGGGAAACCTGGTTTGGTTATTAGTCTAGCTGATGGTTTATCTTGTTCTCTAGAGGATTCTTTGTCTTCAAAATTATGTTTTGAATCTATGGGCCTTGGGGCCCTGAGCCATTGATTTAATTTGACTCTTGGCAGGTCTTCAACAAGTGGGAGAATGTTTGGAATAAGGTGTTTCAACCTTTGAGTCTTAACATTGAATTATTTAATGTATTATTGTATTTATTTGTTTTAATTAATTGCCTACAATGTCATGTCATTAAGTGGGACCCACTAGCTAAGTGGCATCCCCGTTGGAGGTGATTGTATGACACATATTCATTACATGTGGAGGTAGGCGTCCCATCTTGGAATCATGGACCTAGGACAAGTGGTGTCATCTTATGACATATTCTATGGCACGTCATAAGGTATATTTTGAATGGAGAAAGTGTGGTGCCTTAGTGGGGTATAACAAAGGTGTGAAAGAATAAGTGTGATAGTCATGTTTGACTTATTCTTTGTTTGTTGAATGTGTTGTAAGTGTGACAAAATTTTATGGCACGTGTTATATGACATTTGTAAGGAATTTTTCATAACACACTATAAGCATGAACTAGGCGCACAAGCTTGGAGAGAAGTTTTGCATGTTATGACAATTGTAAGAGTTGTAAGAGAATGTTGTACAAATTTCCAAGTCATGCCTATGGTGTGAGATATTATTGCCACATGGGTTTGGATGCCTAAACTCTTCTAGAATCCTCTCAAAGCTTGTATCTCCTATAAATAGGATGCCTTTGCATTGTAGAATGCATAGTTTGATTGTAGGTATTGAAGTGTTGTTGGATTTCCTCTAGAAGAGCAAGATGTAGTCTCCATGTTAAGGCTACGAGCCTGCAAGTGTATTGTAACCTTATTGTTGCAGATTAATACATTGGTTCGATGCTTTGGAGTGTGGGGGTTTTTACCCGAAAGGGTTTTCCCCTCGTATATTGTGTTTTCTTCTCTTTTGTCTATCTCTCTTCTATTCTTTGTGTTTCTCATTCTTGAAATGTTAATTTACATGTCGTTATGCTGCTGAAATTTTCTTAGATCTGAAACTACATCAACTTTCCTAGAAGGGTTAATGCATGAGATATTAAACTATGTTTGTTTCCGCTTAAAGGCATAGTAGTATGTGCTTGTATCGAGATGATTAAAATTTGATTTATTTTAAGAAGCATAAGATACCGAAGGTGCATACTGGATCTTGGAAGGCTCTCTAATTTCGTCATTCCCTTTCAAAATCAGGGAACTAAACCTATACCACTGCGTACTGCTCGAAACCATCTTTCCAATGACTACAAGAAGTCAAAAATCTGACATCGTGGGTGAAAGTTATGCAAATTTGAAAAAAAAACTGTTATATTTTGACCTCCTAGTGGTGCTAGGGTGGTGCTCTAGTGGTGGGTGGGTGGCGGACTTCAAATTTTATCAAATCCAATTTATTTTTTCAAAAATAAAAATTACCCCCTGCGTACAAACCCGACCATATCATAAATTTTGGCATATCAAAAACTTGAGGTTTGAACTTAGGTTTTTATCAGTGATTCAAAATGGATTTAAATCCATTAAAAAGGCATTTTAAAGGTTTTTTAAAGTGGCAGTTTATAACTGTCGGGCGGGTTGCCAACCAGTGGGTTTATCGGCGTCACTGACGAGACAATCCCATTTGGCTCGATACACCTAGCGCCACAGTTTGTAGACTGTTTGGCGCCCGGCTTAGTGGGTACGACGGTCAGTTATATATATATATATTCTATTGAATAATTTTTCAAAAACAATTTTCTAATGAAGTTTATTTTTATTTTGTAGGATTTTAATATTTTTTTCTATGGACAAAATAATGACGGGATTTTAATTTTATTTTCTGCACATGCCAAAATTGGGCAAAATGGCCTTTTTACTATTTTTTTTTGCATTTTTTCAACTTCTCCAAAACAGGTCAAATTTTATATCAATCTTCGTCTCTTGGCCAATCTGAATCCAAATATGAGATCCATTTTATCTCAAAAGGTCATCTATGAAATTTCCCCTACAAAATCCTCATAAAATCTCAAACCAAGAAACCCTTTTTCACCCAAATTTGGAAAACTTCATATCTGCAATAAACCCAACAAATAGATTGACAACCCAAAAACCCAAATCTGCATATAAACACCTACAACATGTGTTCCATATCTTGTAATGCTTCAAACCCTACATGCATGTCCGTGGCTTCAACTTTGCAAAAACTCTCAAACTAGGGTTATAATAAAAAAATTTCAACCATGAAAGCTCTGATACCACTTGTTAGGAAATATTGCATTCAACCCGTGATCTTAATCCATTTCCTACATAACCCATGAGAGATAAACATGCATATAAGTAACCACAATGCTTAGATCAAATAGACAAGCCATAAGATAATACAAAATATACCCTAGAAAAACCCTCAAGAGGGAAAAACCCAACCTCCAAAAGCATCCATACTCCATCATATTATTTAGCAATAAAGCAATACAAGAGTTACAATGAATACCTCTGAAGCATCAAGCCCTCTAATGCATTTCCATGTGTCCAAGCATGAATCCACACATCCCATCCCATGCCATGATTCACAAATGCACTCCTCAAAAAGACTCAATAATGACAGCCAACCCACTCAGCCAACCTAAACCACTACACATGTGTTTGCTTTTACATGCACAAGCTCACACAAAATACAACTAGTGGTAAGGTAAAACCACGTACCACAAAACCATGTGAATGCAAAACCACTAACCCCTTATTTAATATTGGGTACTAAGACATCACTTTATTTAATATTTTCCCAATATTAAATTATTATCATATGTCTCTCGCACATTAAATAATAATACAATGTTATAATACAACATCAAGTAGACCATTGTGTAGGTCATTTGCAAAATACTATGTTCAAAGCACCTTTTACACATGCATAATACTCGCATTAGATTTAGAAAGAATATTTTTCACAGGAAGACATTTAACAAAAGCCATGGTTTGAATTGTTTGTGCGCATGGTAGAATCCGCGTTGGGGGTACCCCATTGCCCCCCCAGTCCCCTTTTGACTAGATTCTCGCCACAACACATGTAGTGTCATCCTCGGGGGTTTACAATGTGTTGTTCGCTACTGGGGATCCCGTGATTCTTGGCAAGCCTGTTGTTGAAGTACTTGTGATTCCTTTTACCCTAGTGTCTGAAGGATGGAAAGACATGTTGACCAACACGAGCCCAGCTTCAAATTGTCCCTTTCCCGACCTTAAAGAGGAAATTTATGTATTGGGCATTGATTTTTCTATCCCTAAGCTATTAGTAACATGGTTGTTTCTTCCATGGAGAAAGCGGTGGTAAAAAATTCTTATCCTTCTGACCCTTTGTTGATATGGTTCAGAGATGATTTGCTACGAAATGGCATTTGAAGGGAAGCATGAGTGTTTGTGCCATGGTTGGTGGACTTTTCCTCTTTAAGTTCACGATTGAAGAAGATTTTATCTCAGTGCTTTCTTTGGGCCCCTGAGTCTATGGGAAGCATGGGTTGTCATTGTGCCATTGGAAATCAAGATTTGATCCTATTGTTGATCTCAATAATTCGGCTCTTGTCTGGGTGCATCTCCTTGGCCTTCCCCTGGAATACTAGGATGATTTAGTCTTTAAGAGCATTGGTGATTCCTTGGGTCAGTTCATCACTTTAGATTCTATCACCAAATTTGGATGTCTAGGTTAGTTTTTGCTTGCTTATGTGTCAACATTGATATAAATAAGACCTTACCCAACTCCGTGAAGCTTTGTTCTATTTTTGGTTCTTGGACTCAATAAGTCTGAGCTATGAGAATACAGTGATATACTACCAGAAATGCGCTAAACCAGGCCACCTTATTTTAGACTGCAAGTCCACGGTTAGACTTAACCCCAACCCTAGTGATCCAAGTGAATAGTTCCCCTATAATGACTACCCCTTTGAATTTGACATTCTTAAGGTCATTGAGTCTTTGGGTAAGGCTGAGCTTGCTAACCTTGTGATCCTGATGGACTTACCAGATGAGGTCTTGGCTGACTTTGTTGTGGAGCTCAATGGTCACTCCCCCACAAGTGTTCTAGTGTGTAGATCCCCGCATCCTAACTCTAGTGTGACTTAGGATTTTGAGGCATCTATGGAGAAGCTTCCTTCACCTACTATGGGTTTAGAGGAAGGCGAGATCTAGGAGGATGGAGTATCGATGGTTACGCCTTGTCTAGGACTCATTGAGACAATCATGGTGGCTCACACTCAACCTATGGAAGAAGAGTTTTGGTCAAATCCTAAGAGGATGGGTAAACAAAAGAAAGCACATGTGGGTGGTGAGTTTAAGCCCGATAGACCCAACCAGCGATTGACCAAAAATAGAGAGACAACAAAATAAATTGTGATAGGTAAACAAAGGACATTGGATGTGTCCTCAAAGAAAACTTCAAAATAAAGTCCTTTCATGAAATGTGAGAGGGCTAAATAGTCCCCATAAGCAGTTAGCCCTGAAGAACTATGTGCTAGAACACAAGATCAATGTTTTGCTCCTACAAGAAACCAAGATGAAGGAAACCAATTTTGAACCCTTAGCAAATTATATTTGGCCAAATTCCCTCTTTACTTGTAGTGATGCGGATGGGGCTTCAGGCGGTCTTTCTGTGATGTGGAATCCCATTAGGATCTTTGGTATCGAACTATTCCATTGTAAGAACAATGTGAGAGTTAGATTCTCCAATATTTGGGGCTCCTAGTCTCTGATCAACATTTATGCCCCCAAAATTAGGACTGTGAGGAAAACCCTCTAGCAAGAAATATCGAACTAGATTTTGACTAATAAGGGAGACAGTTGGATGGTGGCTAGTGATTTCAACTCCCCCCTTTACCCCTCAAAGAAGAATGGTGGGCTAATAGATTACTCTGACAGTATGTCTAACCTGGTTGACTTCTTGAATTGTACTAGCCTGGTGGATGTTGATTTGTAGGGCTAGTCTTATACTTGGTCCAATAGACGACTTGGGGTAGGCCTGATCCAGGTTCGTCTTGATAGATTCTTGTTTTCTCCTAATTGGACTGCCTTGCTTAATGCTAATTTGTTGGCTCTACCTAGGACTGTTTCTGACCACAATCCTCTGCTGCTAACCCTAAATGAACACTTTGTTGTCGGTCCTTTTCCCTTTCATTTTGAGATTATGTGGAACTCCCATCCTTACTTCAAGAATAAGATTGCTACTTGGCGGAACATCCTTGTGCATGGTTTCCCTATGTTCAAGATCTTTCATAGGCTCAAACACATCAAAAATATGGTTAAAGGATAGAACAAGCGGGTTTTTGGGGATGTGTTCCATAAAAAAAAAGTTGTGTCTGACAAGCTCTGCGAGTTACAAAAGAGGATGGAGGAAGGAGATATCTATATTTTGACTTGTCAATAGGAGAGGGTTGAGCATTTAGAATGGGAGAAAATCTTGAAGAAAGAAGAAATATTTTGGAAGTAGAAATCCATAATTCAATGGCTGGCCGAGGGGGACCAAAATACTACTTTCTTTCATGTTTCAACCCTCAAACATAGGAAAAGAAATCAAATAAAAAAGTTGAAAAATGAGGCAGGGGATGTGGTGTCCACTCCTTTTTATATTGGGCTATTGGTTTATGGCCACTTCAATAGGGCTTTCTCTACTCCTTCTGAGGCTCCCATTCTGGAATTAGATGCTCTATTGTTGGAACCCCTTCCAAATTCCATATCAAGTGAGGACAATGATTCTATTTTGGGGGTTGTTGCTCCAAAGGAGGTCAGGTCTACTATGTTTAGTATGGGTGCTTTTAAAGCCCCTAGACCTGATGGTTACCCCTAGCCTTATTTCAAATCTTTTAGGACATTGTGGATGAGGACCTTACTCTGGCGGCTAGAATTTTTTTCAACTCTGGGAAATTGCTCAAATAGCTAAACCATACCTTCATTGCCCTTGTGCCTAAAATTGATGAACCTCAGACCATGGTGGATTTCTGGCCCATCAACCTTTGTAACACTGTTTATAAGATCTTTTCCAAAATCCTAGTGATCCACTTAAAACCCCTCTTGGATAAAATGATAAGCCCAAGTAAAAAAGGCTTCATTCCTGGTCGACATATCTTGGATGCGGCTATATCCACTCATGAAATCTTACATTCTATGGACAGGTGCAACAGTGCTAGTATGGCTCTAAAGCTTGAAATTTCTAAAGCTTATGATAAAGTCATGTGGGACTTCCTTCCCAAAGTCCTTGATAGGCATGGTTTTAATCAGAAAGTGATCAACATCATTTTTGAATGTGTTATCATGGTTCGGTATTCTATTCTAGTCAATGTAGTGCTCATGAGTACTTTGCGGTTGGGAGGGGTATTCATCAGGGGGACCCCCTCTCCTCGTATTTATTTATAATGGTGGCTAATGCCCTGAGCAAAAATATTGCTCATATGTTGTTGGAGGGCTCCATCCAGGGTGTCAAATTGGCCACCACCCTTTAACCTACTACCATTGAACAATTTGTGGATGACACTATGTTATTTGGGAAGGCCTCAATGGTGGAAACTAGGAAATGGAAAAGCTGCCTCAATCTTTATGCAGCTTGTTTAGGTCAGTGTATCAATTATAATAAAATTATGATCTATTTCTTTAACTACACTCCTGGTCTGCAAGACCGTGTGACTATTGTTTTAGGTTGTGTGAGTGCCTCACTTCCTTCGATGTACTTGGGCCTCCCTCTCACTGTTAAGGAAGTCACTCCCAATTTCTGGAATAGTATTCTTGAAAGGATACAAAGGAAACTAGTTGGTTGGAAAGGTTCGCTCGTGAGTCATGCTGGTAAACTGCAACTCCTTATTGCTTCCCTTCAGGGGATTCCGATCTATTTTCTCTCTATGTTCAAAATGCCCAATTACATTGTTGAGAAGTTTGAAAAGATTTAGAGAGTTTTCCTTTGGTCTGGCACTAAGGATAAGAAAAAAATATCTCTTTTCAATTGGGAGAAGGTGTGCCTTCCCAAATTTGGGGGAGGAGTGGGCATTAGAAGGGTCCATTCTACTAACAAAGCTCTGTTGGCCAAGGTTGGATGGGACCAGTTAAGAAATAAAAAGGACTAGTGCAAAATAATGAATGCCAAATATCTAGACAATAGCCCCCTAATTAGATGTATTGAGAATGATCACCCTCGTGGGTCCTTAGTCTGGAATAATATCTGCAAAATGAAGAAGCTGCTTCAAACTAGTCTACGATGGAAGCTTGGTAGAGGCAATTGTATTCACTTATGGGTAGAACCTTGGCTTTTTGATGCCCCTTTGGCCAGTTTAGAGTTTAAAAACTTGATGGAACTTGTGACTTGATTCTTTGGCTTGAGTGTCTATGGCTACCTTCTTGGTCCACTTGGTGCTAGGAGTTGGAAAGACCTCGGTTTATGCTTCCCTCTTTCCCCTTACTTGAAATGTCTAGCTAATTCCTTACAAATTTGTCTCTTCTTATCCAAAATCCCCTTATCTGATGTTGAAGATAATTTCTTTTGGTTCTTGGAAAGCAAGGGCAACCTATCAGTTAGGATGACTTACAGTCTTCTGTTGAACAAGGGCACTCAAACCAGGATTTGGAAATGGGTTTGGAATCAACACTTGACTCTAATTTTTTTTTCTTTTGGTGGACAACTTGTCATAATAGGATTTTAACCCAAGACAATCTAAACAAAAGGGGCTTTTTAATCATGGATAAGTGTATGTTATGCAAATGTAATGAAGAATTGGTGGATCACTTGTTGTTGCATTGTCCATTTGTTGTTGTGGTTTGGGACTTGGATTTTCAAAAGTTAGCCACTCACTAGACCCTAAATAAGGATTTGAAATCCTTTATTGATGGCTGGACTGGTCCCTTTCAACACCCTCTACGCATGGACATCTGGAGGAAAACTCCCCTTATCATCTACTGGTGTCTATGGAAAGAAAGGAACAATTAGTTCTTCAGAGACATTGAAAGTATCCTAAAGGAAGTTTTTGGCATTGGGTCTAGACTTATTTTTGAAAGTATCTCCCTGTACAAATGGAAACCTTCGAATAAAGCCCCTACAAAGTGGGAGATTAAAATGGCAAATTCCTAGGATTTCAAACTTGGGACCAACTCCTTTGATGATTCCAAGACCACTGCTAGGAAAAATACTATTTGGAAACCCCCATATGTGAATTGGTTTAAACTAAATTTTGATAGTGTGGCCAAGGGGAACCCTGGTTTGGCCAACATTGGGGGCATCATTAGGGATTGTAAGGGCAACTTGGTTGTTGGGTTTGCTAGAGGAATTGGTATTCATTCTTCTATGACGGTTGAGTCACGGGCGCTGCTCAAGGGCGTCAAGATTGCTGTCACTCTAGGTATAAAAAATCTACATATTTAAGGGGACTCAAAGTCTATGATTGAATCTATTAATCATGGTCGGTTGCTTAGCTGGAACATCAAGGACATCCTACTTGACATAAATGTTTTGGTCTCAAAATTGGATAGAAAATATTTGACTCACACCTATAGGGAAGGTAATCAAGTTGCCGATAGTCTGGCTAACCTGGATTCTACTTGGAGTTTGTGCAAGTGTTGGAAGAGGCTCGAGGCTTTACTGACTACTATACAAGGATTAATCCTTGTGGAACAAAGGAATATAATGCTCAATGATGGTTAACAATTTTTTTCTTAATGGGTACAGGTGGCTCCACTTGATGGGTCCTTGGGTGAAGTGGACCTAGTTGGGTGAGGTGGCGAGGTTAAAGCAGGGTGTCGCGTGGCTTTATTATTTCATTACTACTTATGGTCAGGTCCTCAGCTTTTACGAGCTATCTTTTCAATTGTACTACACATCCTATCAAATCTCCTAAGATGAGTGTAATGAGATGTTCATCGCCAGTCTATTTAATAATTCCAATTTAAGCTATCTTATGATTTGCATAAGATCCTTTAAGATGTACTTAAAAATTTCAAATCTCCCCCCGCGGCTAATTAGCTTGGGAAAATGTGTAACTTCAAAATGACCTTTGGCATAACAGATATTAATTATCCATATTTAATTTAAAAATGACTTATCTTATGGTTTTGTCATGTTAATCATAGCCCTACAGAGCTGGCGTCATTGGGAATGACTGCTAAAGCGTGTAAACATCAATTTTCTTTTATTACTCCTTACTATCTTCGATGGCGGAGAAATGATAGTTTTAAAAAGGGTAAATTCACCGACAAGCAGTCATTTTTTTAGCTAACTTTGGTTCTCTGGGCTTGCTTCTGTGTGTTGTGGGTCGCGATTGGAGGAGATAAAGTGAGGACCAAGCCTGATAATTACGAGGAGTTTCATAGGGACCCCATCACTTGGCACATTTGTAAAGAGGGTGGTCTGGCGCCACTTTTAAAGAATCTTGTGGGCCATAATGAGAGATTATTGGGCCAGTTTGCTGGTTTGTGGAAGGATAGGCGGGTCACCATGGGTGGCATCTTGTTTGAGGTGAATGAGGAGGTAATTGGCAAGGTGACATGCCTCTCCTATGATGGAAAGAAGTACAAAAAACACCAAAATGCAAGACTTAGAGAGTCTCAACACCTTCTTCAAGGATGATGAGGAGCCGATTTTAAAGTAGTTTGGTTTTGACCGTGAGGCATTGCCAAAACCCTAGGACAAGGTATGTCTTGCTATTATGAAATATGTTACTTTAGAAGGTCGTTTCAAGTTGCTTTATTTTTACCATTTGCCACTATTAAACCACCTTCGGCACAAGATGACCCTTATCTTTTTGTTTTTTCTACTCACTTCTCTAGAAAGTTCAGTTAAAGACTCCCTTGAGGTTGTTGCTCTTAACCCAGATGATCTGCCCCCCTCACCGCTGCATCAAGGCCTAATCTTTAGGCTCTATCAATTTCATCTGGCCTTATGCCCACCCAAACCTATCTTTGCTGTGCATGTTGAGGAACTGGAACCCCCTGATGTTGCCCCCATTAATCCTTCCCATGTTGCTTCAGAGGGTTCTAAGAGGAAAACCCCCATGCCTGAAATTGAACCCATTATGAAACCTAAGTCTAAATCCCCATCTAAAAAGAAGAAAGGTGCGGCCAGGTTGGCCTAGTCTAAAGCGGCGGCTAGGTTATGTGAGCTAAAAAATAAACCCACCAAGAAGGACAACATACCCATTGCTAAGAAGAAGGGGAAAAATGTGTCTTTGGGCCAGGAGGACTTGTCGGCCACTAACAACGAAGGGAGAAGTGTCGAGGAAAAAGACTCTAAAGGTGACACCATGGTGGTTGTGAGCTTTGAGGCAGGGATGAAACAAACTAGCGTGAAGAGGTCCCACAAACTGTGAAGAATAAAAAAGGTGCCCCAGTGGATGAGATTTCTAGTGATTCAAAGCAGATGGGCAACAAGACTGAAGGCAAAAAAAAACATTGTTGAGGAGATGAAAGAAGGGTTTATGGAGGGCCCTAGTAATTTCTCTAACATGAATCAGATGCTTAAGGAGGACTCTACTCGCTCCTTTGATTCCAGAGTTGGCGGGGAAGAGGAGGTCCAAAGCAGGAAGGGCAAGAATGAGGACCTCAGTGTGTTGCAAGAATATGTTCAAAAATTCAACACTATGAAAATGATTCACAAATCTACTGTCACTCTGTCTAACGTCATCAAGGAGGAAGCAGATAAGAATACTGTTGGAGAAGGTCCCAACTGGATTGGGGACGATGTATTAAATCTCTTGGTTCAAAAATGGGAAAATGTAGACAGTTAGTGTCCAAGTCTGGGTGGTGCTAGAGTTCTGCTATTAATATGCTGTGTTTGTGTTATGTTTCCGTTGTTTTTGATTATAGGCTTTTTGATAATGTTTTGAACTAAGTTCCTTTTTGGCCCCGAGGGCTCTCCGTGTAAAGGGTACAACACCTTGTAAATGCTGCTTATATAATCAAAAACATAAAGTAGACCCCAAATAATTACCTAGTGTGATTATCCACACCACCAAGGTGCATCACAACTAAATAATTATTTAATTACAACATTATAATAAATCATTTTATGCAATGGTGTACAACACCATATCCCAACATATCATAGACTAAATTCATACAATCCTTTAGACATTTTACTTGTTTGCTCAAAATATCTCCATTCACATGTTACAATTTTTTTTAAATTTTGATTGTATTTAATGACCAAGATACATAAATATGACCATCAAATTTAGCTTTTGCTCGCACCTCAAAGATCTTCTCAACTACTAGAAAAGCACACTCTATACTATAAACAAAATCTCACAAAATAATCCTTTAAAAAAAAATGACAACTTAATATTTTTAGCTGATAGGCTACATATAGTGTGAGATTTGAGCTTGAAACAAGTCTCATGCCTCAAACAATAGTTGAGTCACCAGAAAACAAGGTTCAACTATTGTTTAATGGTAAAAGCCTCCAAAATATCAGGTGAAAGCCTCCAAAATCTCACTTATCATGTAAAAGCTAGATAAATATTAATTTGCTAATTGGATGGAAACATTCTATTTCCATTTGCAGTGTTTTTTGTCAATTTGATGACAACTAATCTTTTTCATTTGCATTGCTTTATGTTTTAAATTTACATGCAAATATTTCAAAATGAGATAATACCTAATTTCTTTAAGGAAAACATCTAGATTTGACCAAGTTTATTTCATTCCATTATTTAACACTTATTATTAATTGTTTAATCCACATACTCTCTAGTAGATTAACATACATATAATTTTTTATAGACATAATCCTTAAACCTCATTTAATTACAAGTAATAATTTATATTTTTAATATATAATTCATATATATAAAACTAAATATACCAACTAATTATTATATTTTATTGTAAACGTTTGAGTACATAATTTCTAATTTTAACAATTAATATATAGATATGAGAAATGGTTTGAAATCTATGTTAAACCTTTGTAAACCTCTCGTATCACTAAAAGCAGTCTGATGTGGAGGCCGGGTTGCTTACCTTTAAAACATATAGCTATATTCCCTCTCCTGTGGCGAGACAAATTTAGCCACATATCTAGAATCCCTAGAGTAGATTTCCCAATTATTAAATTCTCCCGTAAAGAAACCGAAGCACAAAAACACAAAGAAAGATACCTCGCTTCCTTTTATCTTCCATCTTGTCAATTTCCTGCCCTCTAAACATCTTTTCGCTTTCTTCTCTATTTCGTCGCTCTTCTTATTGTCTGCACACAATAAGGTGGACACGAAAGAAAAATAAAATTCATTGCGATAGGGTTTCGAGCCATTTTTTGGTTGCGGGAAAAAAACAGAAAGACGAGGGTTTCTGCTACCCAAATTATCGAAAATGGGGGCCGGTTTGCCCACTAAAGAGAGCAATCTCTTTAAGCTTATCGTGGTATGTTAATATACTCGGCTTTGTTCAAAATTTATATTTTGTCACTGTATATATGCCATTCCTCTCTGTCTCAGTATAGTTTATTCAAGTGCTTATGGAAAAATTGATTCTACATATGCTTTGTAGTATCCCTGTTTCAATACCGCTTATTTAACTCCCTCAGTCGGAAAAAATATATTAGGGTTGTTTTCAAAGCCAACTGAATAGGAAACCTCATGTAAATGAGCTCGCGGTCTTTGGCTAGTTAAATATTATAGTTTGCAGGATTCTTGCACACTTACTGTACTCTGCGGGCGAATAGAGGTTTACTTGCTTTCTATCGTGGTTTGGAGTTTAAGTTGGGTTTCTTAGAGAAGGGAGTTCTCCTTGAGCTTCAAGTTGAAATTTTCGTGCGTTAATAGGAGTTATTCTGGTCCTGGAGCACACGGACAGAATTTGTTTCATCGCTGTTCAGAAACAGCTCATCGTAGAGGATAAGTTTCTTCATGGCTTGCTGTTAAGACACAGACACAGTGAGGGGATTAAGCTCCGAAACTTGTTGCCATCCGACCGAGAAATGCTTGCTTTTTAACTTGGACACTACGTTGTTTGCTTTTCTACCAAACAAATCTAGTTTTAAAACTGCCAGCTTTCATGTTTACAACAGCTTGTGTGCAACCGAAACAAGAATAAGATGTGAATTCCTTTCCAAATCAAGAAGGTAGACAAGCAGAGCCCTAGAAGGGCACTGGAATAACATATGTGACATGTCAAATGCTATGCTACTGGAAATGAGAAATGGGAAACAAAGTAGAATTCAAAATGAATGGTGAAATGTGGTTCCAAGGTTTTAGCTTTGGGGAAGAAGAAACGTTTTAGGGTTTTCTTTATGGGTAAACAAGAATTGTTAAAATTCAATCATCAACATGCAAAAAGACAAGTACAATCCATTCATATTTATTCAGGTACAAAGATATATCATATTCAGATTGTTGATGATTTTTATAATGCAACAAAATTATAAATTCATTGGGTTGTAAGGACAATTTCATACTATCAGAAGCAATTAGTGGGTACCAGATAGAAATTTTGTACAGCAGAAAATTTGTGAAACCCCAGAAACAGAATGGCTGAACATAAGTACATCCAAATGCAGAGCTCCCATTTATAGAACAAATGACAGAATTATTAGTGACAGATTTGAAATGGTAATTTGATGATGGGCAGGATCAGTTTTTAATTGTTTTCATACTAATGATTTTTGTTTACAATCCAGAAACTGCCAAATAAATGGCAGTTTTTGAAGGAATGGATTTTTTAGTGCTACAGAAACTGGTTAGTCTTTTCCTGGTATCAGAGCTCTAACGAATGCAACTTAAGTAAAATGTTGATAGTTTATGTCTTGGACTTACCTCCGAGGTAAGATCAACATGAACCCTCTAGGAAATGAGTTCTCCTACAAATTAGGATACTTATACTCATTAATGTCCTGATCAAAAGTGTTACAAATTTTAACTTATAACATTTTGTAGTGCAGACTTACTTTAGAGTCGTAGACCATGAAATGTATCACAATCAGGTTGCCTCCTTTGTAAGTGTTTTAAGGGCAAATGGTGAGTGTTGATCAAGCCCCAATAGAGTCATATTGTATTGTTATTTAGAATGAAAATAATTGTCTGGCTTAGACATGGTACTTGTTCTTTAGCATGTAGCCTATATATGTGGAAAGATATCTTTTTTCCGCAATACAAAACAGTATGTAAAAAATCAATATTAAATTCACTACTGACCATTATTAGCACAAACATACATACAAGTAATGGAAGGACTGCCATATGGACAGGTGGTCTAAGTAGAGAGACGTAATTAACAATCATAGTTTGGAATGTTATTAGAGAGTGTACGGAAAATGGCTCCATGATACACTTTCTATTAGTTGGGAATATTTGCAACTAGAAATGGCTGTTATAAGCCCCACATTCTTTTTTGGTTGCTATTGAAAGCCATAACTACTAATTTGGAGATTGCATTTATCTCACAAGAATATTTTTAAATGGAAGCAGCTGTAAAGTCATCAGTCAATATCATGAAGTACTTGTACCTCTGAATGATGGACTTCTTGTGAGCTGTAAAGCTATGCACTGGGTTCAATTGCACACGTCCTCTCCCAGCACCTTTGTGGTCAATTTATACATACCTTGATTGCTCAAATGCAACCAAAGTTCAAACTATGGACAACGTCAAGTTTCTGTAAAAACTGCTATTCTTTAGTAGCTATTATCTCTATGTCTTTAGTGTTTTTGGAGCCATCTGTAACTGGTATTTTTCTTGCTGCTGTATAAGTAAAATCCATATAGACTGCCTTTGTCAACATCTTTTCCAACTCGATTGGTAACGGTTCTTTTAACTTTCTATGAGATGCTTATCTCAATCAAATTCAGTATTGAAATATTGCTTTACTATTCAACAGTCAACTAACATTCATAAGTCCAGTACACAAATAACAGACATTACATTCCTCTAACATCTTTTGCAATTCACTTTGTAGTGGCTCTTTTAGTTCTGAGATAATTGTCTTATTTATCAAATTCAATGTTGAAATATTGCTTTGCAACTCAAATAACAGACATGCCCAGTACACATAACACATGTGCATCTTTAGCACTTTCTTTGGGATTGTTCCTTGGTTGTTGACTGTATGTGCCCTTAGATACACTAGAGCAGCTTTCTCTCCTTGAATACTTTTATCTGCCAATGTGTCCTTACTCTTTTTTTTTTCCTAAAAAAATGCCCTCATTTGCATATTGCTTTCTTCAACAATGAACATAGAGCTTGCCTCTTTGCTTCTCCTGCAAGAGAAGTCCTAGTTATTAGAATTTCAAGATTACATATCATCTCTATATAATAAATTGAAACTTTTTAAGAATGCATCCACAGATTTGGATGAGTTTTTATTGGTCACGGAAAAAAGATATTGTCTTTTTACCCCAAAAAATTCATCTATTTCTTGTAGTTCTGAGTTTATTGAGATGGTTTTGACCAAGTTACATTCTCCAATCATCAACTACTTGTTTTTTTAATATAGAGGACTATGGTTAAAGCAGGTATCTTGTAGAAAGATTTTCAGAGTAACACAAATCCTTGAGAAATATCTGCATCTTCTACATGTGGTATGCAGTCATCCATTGTTACATGCCAGAGACTGCACTACCTTCCTTCATGAGGCACATAGCTATCTTTGAGATGATATTTAGAATCTATATATAATATATATATTAAAGGACTTGCGTGAAAGAGGATATTCTTTCTTAACACCAGAAGTTTAACTTTAAATGTGTTGTTTAGGTCCTGACAATGCCCTATTTATTGTTTTAATTTTTCACTCTATAGATTGTTATGCTCTGTCTGGAAGATAACAATACAGCCAGACATACATTTGTAAAGCCTTGTTCATGAAATGATGTTCATCTCTGGTTTCAATTGAAAAAGGCCTTTAGAAAAGGAGAATCCTACAGACTATAGAAAAGTATATGAAGCAACAGTAGGCCTTGGAGGACCATTTTCTAGGGTACTCAATTTATTTAGTAAAGTGTTGCTCTTGAGGAACCTGGTTGCTTTATTGCCATGAAACTTCAGTCTCTTGTTCTATTGCGAACAATTAGTTTAACTGTATTGCTTTGTCAAGGATTTGTCCTCAATCACAATGGTAATATGATCGGTGACATTTGTTGCATTGGTTGATCTATAAGTAAAGCGGATCATAAGTGAGATCCAGTTGGAAGAAAAACTATGAGATATTTGCTCTGTGAATTTAGTGATGCTATCAGCAAGATGACCTGTTTTGTGCTCGATAAATTTAAAGTGAATGTTCTTCATATTTGCAACCCTGTTACGATGCTAATCATTATGTTTGAGTTTAGTGTCAGTAAAATACTAATAGCATACACGACCAGGTATTGGTAAAAGCAGTGTTGATATCTACTTGAAACATATAACTGACAATTGATGCATTGCAAACCCACCAATTTTGAGTGGAGATGAGGCTTTATGAATTTTTATGTGCAAATTGTAGTATCATTCTGTTTACATGGCATTGACATGGTGTGAAGGGATTTCAATTACCTAGGTTTAAGATTAAAATGGGAAAACTTTCCAAAAACTGGGTTAACTTAAAAATAGGGCAATACTAGTAAATTTAGAGAAAGTACTGATTTTGCAATTTCATGTCAAGTATATTATGTAGAGGTAAAACTAAATATAATACACAACAAAATGGCAATCAGAAAAAAATGCATAGGGTTTTAAAAAAATATCTTACTTTTACATCAAAGAGTATGTAAAAAATATATGCCAGGACCTAAAATACTAGTTCATACTGTTGTGGACCACATGCTACTTATACAGGAGCAGCCTTGTGATTTTAACCTAAAATCTTATTAGATTTTAATTTTCAAAATTGAACTACAAAAATAAATCTGTTTGAGGTGAAACTTTAAAGTAGTTAAAAGTGGACTAACCCTAACCCTTAAGTAGAAGTTTTCAATTAGCCCCTGTGCTGCATTTTTTCTCTCTAAGTGAAAGAATGAGCCCAGGAAAAGAGAGATATTCAGAAAACTCAAAGCCACTATTTGAAAGACTTGGGAAACAATATGGCAAATCCAGTGGGTCCTGATTACTCAAAAGTAATACTACTAGGGTATAAATGCTAACTGCATGAATGAGGTAGTTCCTCATTGTGTAGAGAAATTTGTGTTTCTTTCATTTAATAAGGTGCTAGCATGCTTCGTGAGTGGTTTGGAAAAAGCATGTTGTGCGCACCACCAAATTTGAGTGCCTGTCCAAATTTGAGTTTGGGGTGGAGGCATTTGCAATTTTCTCCAGACTAATTGTTTGGGAGATGGAGTTGTGCGTAATATGAGTTTAAGTTAAAGGTGATATGTCAAAATTTCTATAATAGTAAGGCAAATATAAGATAGTAATAGATACTAAAATGCATTTATCACAAGTGATGTCTTATGAATAATCAAAGTTTATGGTGAAGGCTCTATATTTGGATAAAGATTATGGCAAGTTGGATCAAATGGGATTGGAAAAATATGCACTACCTACAATTGAGAGCTGCATTGATGCATTCGAGTCAATCAAATGGAATAAGAGAAAATTTTTAGGATATAATCCACTACACCAAAGTGCCCTTTGTGGGAACAACTAGTAAAGGCCAAATTTTGTGAGAATTTAGTATAGGATTGACTGAATTAACACAGATTAACATTGAGTTAATATGTGTTGATATGTATGCAAAAGATTGAGAATGGCAATCCCTAAGCTATTACACATGTTGTGGTGGAATTGGCACCTTGAGTCTTTTATTAGCTCCATACGCATATCAGATCCATATTTAGATGGTTTGTGCTATTCATAGATATTTGCTATCATCTTCGTCATTGTCTATAGAGATGATTGGCTTGCAGTTATCTAGTCTTTTCTGTCTGTACTATGCTACCCTCTTGGAAGTTTTTGATTCATAATGTTGGATGCATTTGTTTTATTTTTCTCCATTATTCTATTTAGAAGTTGACTTTTAATGTTCCATATGCATTTATCTATACACATTAAGTTTCTAAGTTGTCATTTTGCTACTTTTTTCAGGAGTTTTTGCTTCATGTTTTATTCTCTAGAACTTTTGTCTCCATAGTGTCAAGTTTTTAGCTTGGATAGGAATTTCTGCATAGGTTCAGTGGGAACGTGCAGTGAAAAGTTCAATGGTTTGAGTTAGTCAATTTTGCATTTCACTTTTTAGGATTAAAGTGAGTCTTTTATTTAGCTAAATAAGTCTAATAAAATGTAGATGATCACTAATAACTTCTACTTATCTTCCATCTCGTCCTTATAAGTGATAAGGATACTTTTTGTAAATAAAGCTGAAAAATTGTATGTAACAACATAGTTCATGTTGTTGATTTATATGCAGCTGTGAGTTGTATCAGTTGTGGAAGTTTCCTTGTAAGTTTTTCAAAGGAATGAAAAGCAGATTTCAAGGTGTAATTATCTGTGTATGTTTCCACATTTTGAAGTTTTCATTATCGTGTGACTTATGCAATGTTATTTAACATTAGGACATAATCAAGTATTTTGAAAATTCTTCACCCAGGATCTCATCACGTTGTTTCGTTGACGTTCCCCACCTGTCTGCACACCACACTATATCACAAGGTGATGTGGGGTGCAGACTGACCCTCTTGGCACAAATTAAACAAGATCCACTCAAGTATTAGAAGGCAGAATAGAATACCAAGATATGAACGTATTAGTAGGGTTACCTGAGCCACCTTCTATAAAGGAAAGAATAATCTGTATTTTAAATTTAGTGCAAAATGAGGTCTCTACCCCATTTATATATAGGTAACTTTTTTCAACCCTAAACATCATAAAGGGTACTAGGATGGGTGACTTCTTGGGAAGTCCTGGTGCTTAGCCTCTATTAGCTTCACCTAGAAGGCTAGATGCAATGAATGCTAAAGTGGACCATTCATTCTCATGAGAGATGGGTTCATGTAAACCAATACTCATGCAATATGGGCCAATGAGATTGACTCAAAAACTATGCAATTGAATCCTGATATAAATATCGGGTACTTCATCTTTATGTCTTATATGGAAATTGTACCTCAATTCTGGTTCATATCCAAATGATAACCATGACGTCCTATATCAACATGGACTCAATGATACCACAATAGGCATTGGCTCCCAAATCAATTTCATCAAGGATTACTGCAATAGAGGAAAGATGTACTGGCAAAATACTAACATGTCTTAAATATTTTATATCGTTGGTGCAAAGGCTTTATGAAGTGACATCCATCTGTCACGTTGAGACTATGTATGTATGTCCCTGTGATAGTAATATTAGAGAATGAACAATTATTTGTTTTGCTTAAAATGCTAGTGCATTTATCATGTGAGTGACGAGTAAAAAATTGAGTTTACCTTCTAACATTAGGCAATATCAACAAATGTCTTGTAAGGATTTAAATGTTGACTGCACTATGGATGTCCAACATCTATCTTGAGTGTATTTTGAGTTTTGAAATTTTGAAATACCTTCCAATCAGCTGTTCAAAACATGGATCTCAATGATGCTTCTCTTTCACCATGGCTTGAATGGATAGCAATTTAACATGTTTGTAGAGGGTGGTTTTGCTACCTTTTTCACGAGTTTTTGCTTCCTGGCTTATTCCTGTATGTAGACATGTTTTGACCTCCAGCCTTGCGCATGGTTTTGTTGGGGGGCCTTCCCTTCAGGTATTTTTTTGTACTTGTATTGTATGGCTTTGTCTTTTCTGACATGTCTAAGATTTCCTTCTTTTGTGTTCACCTCATCTAGTCAAGGTCTTGGATTGTTTTTGTACTGGTTACTTCTTCATCTCTTGGAGTTTTTTGACATTCCTCTTGGCTATTATAGCTTGATGTTTTTTCCAAGTCCTATTTCTACATATCTTGTTTGTTCATAAAAATTAATATATATTATATACTTTTCAATTTCTTTCATTCTTTGTACTGTTCCCTCTGTCAATCATTTGATCCATTCGCTTGAAGTTGATTATCCATCTGTCAAACTTTGTAACTATCTCTATATTTGTTTGCCTATATATTTATTTTTAGGAATAGCAGTGCTCGCTTTGGAGCATAAAGCCCTAGTAGTAGGTGTGGCCCACAAACTAATATTATGCCATACTTACAGTAGGAAGAGTGTACTTAACTGTTGTGAGATAGACTCTGATCTGTGCATGACTATGGTATTACTTTTTCTCATAATGTAGCAGAAAGGAGAATGCTGATTTTCTTGTCATCAAATTATAACAGGACATATATTACTTTTCTGTTATTTAATGTTCTCTTCTGTTACTCTTTTATTTATGATAATGGCAGATTTAGTGGTGGAACCTTTAGATTGATGAAGGAATTTGAATGCTAAAAGCAATTGCTTTAGTGACAGCATACATTGATTAATTCAAAAGTGGTAGAATCCATTGCAATTTCCAGATCTTGCTAGTAATCAGAATTAATTCTAAAGCCATGCCATTGAGAAATAATAAGATTCAACCCCTTTGTTTAGGGTCTCTCAATCTTTTGGTATTAGTTACTTTTCAGTTGCTGGAGTACCTTTTTTTGCTTACTTCCTTTTGTAAGTTGTATTTTTAAGTTCCAAAGATGTACATCGTCCATTTGTGGGAATTAATATAATTACATTCTTTCTTTTTTGTCTTTTCCGTAATTGCATGTATAACGTTTTATCTTCATTGTACTTCATCAATTGTTGAATTTGGCTTGCTGCAATTGGGATTCTGACATGTAAGGATTTTACTTATTGTTCTGCTGCCTGATTAGTCTGAGAAATAGATGAAGTTGTGAGTTATGATTTA
>VDFB02365936.1:0-64003 GCA_007258455.2 Sequoia sempervirens
CCACTGAGCCCCCATCTCCTACCATCACATCTACTAAATCCATTGAACACCCACCTCCTACTCTAAGAGCCGTCAAACCCATCGATGACACCCAAATCCAATCCACTTCTTCCACTCCTAGTGTCACTAAAATCCATTCCCATGAATGTTTTGAATCCTCCATCCCTCCATCTTCCCCACTTGAAGAGTCCCACCAAGACTCCATTATCATGCCTCCCGCACATGATGAATCATGCCAAGAGCTTGATCCAAAGCATGCCAACATATCCCCTTCTCTAGATCAAGATCCTACCATCCCATCTAATCCCCCTCAAGATCATTGTCCCCCATCCATTCCATCCCATGCTCCCCTTGTCATTCAAGATTCCATCACTCCATCTCCATCTCCATCACATGAATCCGCTACCACAAATACAGATCCTATCATATCCCCTAATCCCTCTCTTGATACCACCCATCCAAATGTTGCTATCCCATCATCTCCCTCTCATGCTCCCCCATCATCACCTAAAACTGCTATCCCCACACCGCTTGCATATCCCCTTGGTACTCTCACATTCTTCCATTGTGGCCTACTTGTAGAAGAAAAACATAGCATATATACCACCCATCATCATCCACCTAATAATGGACTCGCATCATGTTTTCAGAATAACACAAATCTTATCATGGATTGCATGCTCAAGAACATGAACTATCAAGGAAAAGGTCTAGGCCTTCATGAGCAAGGTATTTTAGAGCCCATCCAAGTCAAAGAACAAATTTGCATGCAAGGTCTTGGACCTATTTTCCAAGACTCACAATCTAAAGATGTTGGTACAACCTCTAGACGTCCTCAACGAGCCTTTTCCAAAAGAAATGCCGGATCTTCCCATTGCTCCACCAGATCATATACTGCCATCTCTCCTCCTCTATCGTATCACCTCAAAACAACCATCCATATTCCTCCTTCATCTGCTCCATCCATTTTGGGTCCTTATATCCCTCCATCTACCATCTCCCATCCTCCATCTACTTTGTACATGTTTCCTACAAGTCCTATGTCTATTATGGGCCTCTATATCCTAAAATCACCTCCTCCATCTCGTCCTATTGATCCCTTCATCCATTCATCACCCATCCATGTCACCCATCATAAACATCCCACATTCATATCCCATAGTCAGCATCAACAAAGGAACATATCTGCACATCCTCCATCCACATATAATCCTCAAAATCCTACCTCCATCATTCCACATCATCCATCTCCTCGCACCCATCCCATCGCTATCAAAAGCACTTTGGATGCTAAGGAAAAAATGTGTGAATCTAAACATCCGCATAAATCTAAAACTCCCCATGTCCCTTCTAAAAGATATGGTGAAGAAAAGAAAAATCAAATCCACAGTACAAATCAAATCCATCGGCCGCAAAGGCCCACCAAAGAAAAGATCAAAACTATGTGGATACCAAAGAAAAAAGATGCCATGTCTTCCAATGAAGCATCCATTACAACATCCAAAGTTGCTAATCCAAAAGCTAATCATACACCCCATTCATCTCCTAAATCTATTTTGGGTCCTTATGTTCCAAAATTCACCATTCCATCTCCTCCATTATTCCCACATTCTCCATCCATTAATCCTCTTATCTTTTCACATCCACCACCACATGTACCAATGTTGGTCCTGCACACATCGCCCCACCACACATCCACCCCATCATTCCATCCATACACTTTCCAACATCCCATCCATTATCCTTCATATCTTCCCCATCAAATCCCTCTAATTCATCCTCTTGCATAATCTGTTTATCCTAATAAGGTTGTACCAACATCCAACAGTTGTTTCACACATGGGCTCTTAATCATTCATATGGAATTTGATGATTGAGTCCTTCATCCATATCTTTATCGCGTATCTTATAAATCCCCTTATCCACATCCCTATCCTTATCCATTTTCATCCCCCTTGCTATCCAAAAATCCAAAAAATTAGGAAAAAGAAAAGTACACAAAACGGTAAAGAGAAATAATCCCAATTCAATGGTGAAACTCTGGCAAAAGTGCCTTTGATAAGTACCATGATGAAACTTTGCAAAAAGATGTCATGCATAAACCTCCTCTATCTGCACTTAGGTAGCTTGATATAAATTCCTCTCCATCTCATATGCTCCTCTCATATAAGCCTCCAGCCTATGCACTGCTCTTCTCCTTTACGCCCTCTTTCATTCATCCTCTCCATCCCACTGCATTTTGCACATCCTACTTGGCATATCTCATTTATCCCAATCCTTTTCCATCCTCCTTAGATCTTGATAACGAGTAGGGGAAAACATATAAACATGCTTTGGACACCTCTCAACATACATTCCCCTCATCTGCACACTATCTTAATCCTCATTCACACTTGTCTACCTTCCTTATCCACCCATCATGCTACCCTCAATCTCCCTTCCTTATCCATGCATCCTATCTTCATCCATCTCACTTCTTTATTTTCCTATCCTTCTCTATTGCATCCTTCATGCTTCCTCACACATGACATATCTAGAGTGGGGCCATCTATCTACCTTTGTGATATAGTCCTTGGAGACATCATTCATTCCATCAAAGCAATCCATTCCATTTCCTATCCTCATCTCCTTATTGTTATATCCATCTCCCCGTCCTTATATCCATCTCCCCATCCCTATCTTCCTATCCTTCCATCATGGCATCCCTTTTCCTCAGCCAAATCCTTATCTTCCTATCCATCAATCCAACCAATCATTTTCATCTCCCCATCCTCATATCCTTCTCCTCATCCCATCTTATAATCCCTTGTCATTGGTCTCTAGCCATAGGCTACTCCCCACGCAATCCAATTCCATCTATCTTATCGTCATCACTTCGGCTTCTTTTAAACATCTTGTTAATCTCCTATCCTTTCTCATCATTCTTCTTCCCCCTTTTTTTTGTCGGTCCTCCCGAATCCCCGATCCTACCCTGGGTATGGGAGAAATTTCATGGGCCCATGGGCGGACCTGCCCAGGTTTGCGGGCGGGTCTGCCTGAGCTCCTGTGCGGACCTGCCCCTGTTCGTGGGTGGACCCACCCAGGCATGGGTGAACCCACCCCCGTCTGTGGGCGGACTTGCCCGGGTGCAGACGGATCCACTCTTCCATGGGACCTGGGTAAAGGTCCCCCACTCCTCTAGTTCTTTTTCCCACCCACTATTTAGCCCTCTTTTGGGGGCGTACTCGACTAATTTATCCATCTTGTCGTCCTCCCACTTCATCTTTGCTGATTGATTTTTATGCTGGAACTTTCGAAGGCCATAAATTTTGACTTGGGTGTCTGTTTGAGCTAAAATTTTATGAGTGGTTGCATTATGAGGTGGCATGTGGATTCCCAATTGGTCGGACCCCATTTTGCCACATTTTCGAGGCCTCAAACTTTCATCTTGACCCTCAAAATTGAAATTTAGTGTTTTTTTTAAGTTTTTGAAAAATCATTTGTCAATAACTCAGAATGCATGTCTCAAATTTGGGATGTTAGTTGGAAATTCATCCTATCTTAGTTTTGGGTATTTTTTGGGAAAAAACTGAGCCCTCAAATGTAGGACCGTGAAGTTTCCTAAAATGGCAAAATTTGACAATTTTTGAAAATTGTCAAATTTGGAAAAATCTGATTGTCAACACCTTACGTCCCTTAAACTCCGGAACTTGGTGTAGAATAAATCTCATCACATCCTCCAATCATTATAATCTAGGCTTCAATCCAACCCTAATCTGAATTTTAATCTAAGCCCAATCTGAGCTTAACGGAAACCCTAATCTGAGCTTTAGTCCATCTGCAATCAAGATCTTTGGATATCGAAACAAATCTTAAAGATCCCTCCCTTCATCTTCTTCAATTTTGTCCTATTCATCCATTCTAATCATCCTTTCACTCGCTCCGGTAAACATTCATCTATTTCTTAAACCTTCTATCTATCATTCAAGCATCCGCATTCATTCCAAGTAAACATTTATCCATTTCAAACCTCCTTTCAATCATTTCAAACTCGCTCGAGAAGTCTCATCAATCATTTACTTGTTCCGAAAGTAATCTTTTCATCTATTCCCAACCTTCATCTTCTAATATTCCAAGAATCATTCATCCATTGCAGTAGTCATTATTTACTCATTTTGAGCAGTCGCTCATCCCTTCCTCGGACATTCCCGCTATCGCCCGAAAGTAATCTTTCATCTATTCTGAACCTCCTCTCATTTTGAGCTTTGTGTAGTCACCATCCTTTGATCCAATCCAACGGGTCTATCTTGTCTCATCGTCTTGGTCCCATCATCTTATCCGCTTGTCATGGTTATCTCATCATCTTTTATCCATCATTTGTCTTTGGCCTTTTTCTCAAACTACGTTGCCCCTGCGCTTTCAAGTAGGTAAGGTAAATCATTTGATCTACTCCTAGGGTTCCATCATCAATCTATATTTTTCACTTTTCTCCTTTTCTACATCATATCTTTATCATCCATCGAAATCTCCATCATGGTCTATCGTCAACCTTTTATTGAACTACGAGGGCTCTGCGCTTCCGCGTAGGCAAGGCTAATCTTTGAATGGCCCCTGAGCCCCTAGGTCTTTAGGGTGTGTCAATCTTGTGTCTTGTGTTGTTTCGCCGAGCTATGCCCTTATTTAGCTGGTTCATAACAAATGAGATCCACTTGTCTCAGTAGATCCAATCAGTCTTGAGTATCCTGCGTTATATCGATCTTTCAATTTAGTATCCATCATCGGTCTCAACAAGATGCATCCTTCCTAATAGACCTCATCAATCCCATCCATCCCCTTGATCCTATGGCAAAGGACGTTTGAAATTGATTGCGATCTTTTGATGCTTTTGGATTTCGTTTATCATTTGAGCTCCCTATCATCACTTGTCATGGTTGCCTTGATCCATCATTTCATGGTGTGCTTTGACTCGTCAACATAGGGGCATATCTTGATCTTTTTTGTGTTTTTGTCTTCTCGGTTGTCCCATGTAGTACCCACCAAGATCCATGTGGTCTTGTGTTACGCTGAGGCATCCTTGTGTGTGTGTGCGGTTATCCCAATACTTCACCAGACCAAAGTCATCGCGACTTTGGGGGTGTTGGGATAGCCTTATTATTTGTTGTGTTTGTCTCATGCATTATACACTAATTTGCCTTCGTCCTTTATACCTTGGTGTATTGTGTCTTCTGCTATAGCAAAACTCAGTGCTCCTAATGATAGAAAATTGCATTTGGATTGAATTCCATCTCCATCCTCTCATCTATCCCCCCCATCCATTCATCCTTCATCACTCTCCCCTCCCAATCTCTTGTCGCCTTTGCATCATCTTCCTCATATACCCCTTGCATCATCTCCTCCATTTTGAGAGCACGCATGTGTTCTCTTGAACCCACATGTCTTCTCAAGGGGGCATCCTTCATCCCTAATTTTCATCATTTTTTCTCTTCCTAGTCATTCCTTTGAATGACTAGGGCATTTTTCCCAATCTAACCATCTTCTTCTAGTTTCAATGTTTTAATATTCTTTGAAATGATGCTACTTCGTAACACCATCTCAAAGAGGGGAAAAATGTAGACACCTAAATTTGAACACTTAATTTATCCAAATTTATCCCCTTTTGTCTAAGCATCCCCTTATTTGCATTAATTAAGTAATGTCACTATTATTTAATCAATATCCTCTAAATTTCTTCTAATCCCTAAGGTATCTAGTTAAATAATTAAATACATTCCCCCTTTTCATCAAATGAATTAAATAAATATGACATTTATTTAATTCCTCATATGTCACATCCTCCATCATTTTTATCTAGTCCTAATCCATCTTCTAATCTCATCATTAGGGATGTGCACATGCCTAATCCTTGATTAGGATGTGTCACATCCTCCAACGTTGGCCTCTAATCTCTCTTAGCCACCTAACCCTCATCTAATCCTTCATTAACTAGCCTAATCAACCTCTGAAAGAATTTTAAATTCCTTTTATCCTTCCAAAGAATATTAAATTTCTTTTTCTCTTCCCCATGTGATCTTTAACTTGTCACATCAAGTCACATGTGAACTCTTCTTAATCTCCCACTTGCCTCTAATCTGTCATCAATTTGTCTAATTAGGTACTTGCACAACTTTAATCACTTATCAGGTCAACCTAATCTCTATGTCATGTGTCCTAATTCAACCCTTGGAGAAGGAACTCCATTCCCCATTAATCCCCCAATGTATTCCAAAGAATTTTAAATTCTTTCTCTCATTCCCATGTGGATGCTTGAGGAATTTTTAATTCCTCACATGTCCTTTCACCCACATGGGGACAAGGACTTCCTTTATGAGGAGATCTTGTCCAATCCCAAGGTACTATATAGTACCTCCATGTCATGTACTCTCCTTCCACCTCATGTACACATCATTTTTTTCAAGCCACTTCACATGCCATATGTCAAGATGTCAGGGCTTGTGAGTTCTCAACTCACCTTAGCCCTACATCTTGATCTTGGTGGCTCAATCTCAACCATCCATTTCCCTACCTCGAATTCAAAATTCTTTATAAATACCCCCTCTTTTCTCTCATTTTTGGAGAGATCATTTATACTAGCCAAACTCTGGCAAAATTTTCTCTTGAGCCATACTTAGCCAAATTCTCATACTTGCATCCATTTTCACTCATTTCCCATCCTCATCTCATTTCATAGCTTGCATCTCTTGCCACCAAAGGAGCATACAATATCAAAGATCGAAGGGCCAACCAAAGGATCGATTTGAGACAAGGTGAATCCACCCTATTTGTTGTTTTTATTTTGTTTTGAATCCAACTAGACTAATCTTGAGGTGTAGGGTGTTTGTAGTTGTTATTTGCACTCTTTTGTTTGTTGCTCATTTTCTAACAAGTATTTTCGCCCTATCACAACAAGAATATCCAAAAAACACAACAAATTAAAGAAATGATCAATACCCCATTCTTTTCTCTCTAAATAATTTTAGACATCACTGAGGGATCATTGGAATAGGCCAATAAGATAAATACATATGAAAATATCAAAATGAACAAATTATTTGTAGTGTCTCTTTGTGCTTTCCCCTGGTTGTCGTTGTTGTTGTCATTTGTCTTTCATTTCATGTGCAGTTTGGTACTATTGGGTGTTCTGGTTATTTGAGTTATCAGCTTGATTGATTTTATATTAAATAAAAGGTTACTAAGGTTGACATATATTTTGTATTTAGTTAAATATTTTAATATATAAATTGTAGTTTGATAAATAAATAATTACTAATATTTTTAAATCAGTTTAAATAAATTAAATTATGAATTAACAAAGAAATATTAAAATAAATGTATTAATTATGTTGTGGTGCAATAGAGTTAAAAACGTAAGTTAGAATTAATAAATTAAATATCCTAAAGGGGATTTAATAAGAATAACTAAATTAAGATATTTTATGGTAGTGTGGTTGTAAGCACTTTTTGGGGGATAAGATAAATGAATTTTAAAATAGGAAATTTATGTTGCATCAGTTAAGGGAGTGGTCAGTAAATAAAGTAGTGGAGTTAACTGAAGAGGGGCAATTGAATTATTTTTTGTATGTTTAAAACTACTCACATTATATGGGCTATATTAATTCAAGATAGGAGTCTCAAAAGAGGTGAAGCCGGACGGAAGAGTTGTGCATCAAGTTTTCAGTTCAAAAGTAGGAAAATCCAAGTTTCACCATTTTCTTTTCCTAGATTTATATTCTATTGAGGGAAATAAATGTCAATCATGAGCTGTCGGAAAACCATCGGATTGTTGTATCTAATGCATGGACTTTGACTCTGCAAATAGATAAGAGTATCCTTGTTCATACCTGACATACAAAAACCTTGTTTGATCATGTAAGAATAAAGTCATTGAAGTAAGGAGACTATTACAAAAAAGGTATGAAGAACCTAATATATCTTAGCCATTGTTTTATTTGAGATCACTGCACACGCTAGCGGCACATTTATCATGATGTATTATAAGACTATCCAAAACACAAATGTTGTAACATCAACACCCATTCCTTCTAAATAATACCTTTTAAACATCACTAAGGGATCATTGAATGAGCCAACAAGATGTAGATAAGTAGTAAAGATCAAAACAGAACAAACTATTTGTAGTGCCTCTCCGTTTCCGTTGTCGCTATTGTTATTTCATTTTATCTTCATTCTCAGGTGCGTCCGTACTATTGGGTGTTCTGGTTATTTGAGTTATCAGCTTGATTGATTTTATATTAAATAAAAGGTTACTAAGGTTGACATATATTTTGTATTTAGTTAAATATTTTAATATATAAATTGTAGTTTGATAAATAAATAATTACTAATATTTTTAAATCAGTTTAAATAAATTAAATTATGAATTAACAAAGAAATATTAAAATAAATGTATTAATTATGTTGTGGTGCAATAGAGTTAAAAACGTAAGTTAGAATTAATAAATTAAATATCCTAAAGGGGATTTAATAAGAATAACTAAATTAAGATATTTTATGGTAGTGTGGTTGTAAGCACTTTTTGGGGGATAAGATAAATGAATTTTAAAATAGGAAATTTATGTTGCATCAGTTAAGGGAGTGGTCAGTAAATAAAGTAGTGGAGTTAACTGAAGAGGGGCAATTGAATTATTTTTTGGGAGAAAGAAACTAATTTGACATTCTATGTACGGGAGTTAATTCACAGTATTGTGGAGTCTCAGAGGGAGAGGAAGCCGGGATTTGGAAGAGTTGTGCATCAAGTTTTCAGCTCCGAAAAGTAGGAAAATCCAAGTTTCACCATTTTCTTTCCGATTTATATTCTATTTAGGAAATAAATGTCAATCTGGAGCTGTTGGAAAACCACTGATTCTTTGTTTGTTAATCCCGAATTAAAAGAAATTCTAAGAATTACATTTTGGGAGAAATATTAATCAAAAATTACATTTCATTGAAGTCTTGTGTTTCATTTATTCGTACCATTGTGTTTTTGTGGTCATAGATTTTGAATGATAATTCATATCTGAAGTGATTCCCTAGAAAAACCAAGAGGTAGCAGGTGGAAACTCTGCTACCCATATGGCTTTCCATCTTTTATAGTTTATTGGCCATTCTTCAGATTTTCGTTGCCATAATATGAGGTTTTGAGTTTCCAGTGCCTTCCTTAATTCACATTATAATGCAATAAATGGAATTTAAAGTATAGAAAGGGCATCACCCCTATTCCACTTATTCAGTTCACCTAGCGATTATGTTTCTCTTAGTCGTGGCCTCACCTCCCTTGGCAATTAAAATATTTAAAGTACATGAAGTTTTCCTTTGTAAGAAGGTCGTCGCCCTTGTTTATGATGATCAATTCTTATATCTCCTTATAGCTTACAGTATTCACATGCATGTGTTTAACCTAGGCCAACTCAGGCCGTCTCTGCCGCCGCCCTGTTGCTGAGTTTGCACCTTATTTAACACTATGGTTTCCCTTTAAGTAATCCGAATTTCATTCTTTTTATCTCTAGTTTTGTATGTGCCATAGTGCGTTGGTTAGAGAGGCTGTAGGGCGTACTCTTTACCTAGCTTGATGCTGAATTCAAAATTTACATAGTTGATATTGTATCTAGATGTCGATTTCCTTGATGTTTTGTGTTGCATGGCTATGTATTGTGCATATCAAGAATTGATGTTATTTATTTGAATGCATATTTCAATTGCATATGAGGGATTTAGTCACCTATGTAACTCTCTCTGCCTTTTCATGCTTTTTCATTGCTCAGATCAACTGTGGGACTTAATCATTTGTACCAGAAGGTGAATGTGCTTCGAATCCTTGGACCTAAAGGAAATTTCATTAACAAAAATACTGTTAGAATGTTATGTAATTTTAAACCTCTTCTTAGTATTTACAAACTACAACAGCCAAATTTACTCCTCTCCTTTTGATCAGATTGCTCTTTGGAAGCCCAGTGTCGGTCTGGAGTGGTATTCATGATTGTTCTTGCCTTTACCTTCTTTATCCAGTATTACCTGCGCTGTAGTAATGAATCTTATTTTATTGCTGTTCAACTAATCTCTGATGAGTATCTTAAAAACAAGCATACAGTCGAGTTGTTGGGGTGGCTTGTAAAATGTTGAATGATGCGGGTTGTGCTGCTGAGCCAGTTAGCCTTCATCATCATTCAGTCTCCTTAACTCCTTGTCATCTAATCCACAAGGGAAACGTCGATGGAAATATGTCATAATATTGGCATTCGAGATTGGTGCATGTTGTGCGCTTGATTATCAGTGAATCCGTGTTCATGTTTATGGCGTTGAGCTGTGTGATTGGTTACCGTCCATTGTATTTCGCATATCTATGTGTTGTTTAAAGTTAACAGAAGCTTTTAATTGTATTGGCGTCGGCTGTGGCTTTAACGGTTAAAACTAAACCCCACTTTATTGTTCTGTTAAGCACATGTTTATAGATCTTGTGATAGTTACCCCTGTTCCCATGCAGCTGCTTAGTATGTTTTCTGCTTAAATTTAAGCAGTTTAAGCAGTTGTACTATTCCCATGCAAAAAAAATTATCCCAGGAAAGGATAATTTGGAATCTTTTTAAGCAACCACTGCTTAAGAATTGAAAATAAGCTGTTGAAAAAAGAAGGGGGCTGGAAATAAGCAGCAATTGCATAATTTCAAAGATGCCACATGGCTCCACTAATTTCTTTCCCTCTTTTTTATTATCTTTTTTTATTTTTTCTTTTGAATTTTTAATTGCAGAAATTATTATTAACTATTATAAATTCAAATTTATGTTGACGGCTTAAAAATAAGCAGCAAAATAAAATGTTCATGGGACCACCAGCTAAATAGTGGCTGCTTATCAAAATAAGCAGTGGCTGCTAGCCAAAATAAGCAGAGCAGCTGCATGGGGACATGCCCCTACTTGTTAGTGATAAAATCAATGATAACTCATTGCTATCCAATCGCATTTTAAATATTTATTTTAACATCAACAAATGCTTACACACTCAAACTGTAGATATAAACAGCTACTTGTAACTTTATATATATATATGAATATGTTTAACTATATGAGGTAATTTTAAACCAGAAGTTGAGAGCAACATTGATATAATATATATATATATATATATATATATATAAACATATACTGAGTATGTGTATATGATTATATATATGGGTATAATTGTTATGTATGCTAAGATTGTAACTCAGAAATATGTCATATGGAAGTTGGATATGTAGTGTCCTTCCATTTCGACCATCCTTGGATCTTGAGTAAGTTCATTTGGTTAAATTGAGTCATTTTTTTGTATTCATTATTATATTATTAAATTTGCTTCTAAAATTATGTGATAAAGAAACTTTATAATTAGCCTTGATTAATCAATTTAATTAAATTAATTGGTTACAAGGTGACTTAGTTAATTGGGGGTAAAATAATAGTTAGATGAAAAGATGTTATATGTATTCTGATTATTAATTTAATCAGTGAGATTAAAATGTCTAACAATAGAGAAACAAATAAAGCTAAATACTATTATCATTGGTTTTTAATTAATTAAATGGGAGAGTAATTTAGAGCAGTGTTGATCTGTATTTTATATCACTTATAAATACTATCTCGTCATAGATTGTCATATCCTGATATTCAAAAACATACTATACCCTCTTGTGTATTTGAGTTTTCATTGCCATGTTCTTAACATTGGGACTCAATATCAAATATACATAGAATAAAAAAACAATAATATATATATATATATAGTCAAATGCCCAAGTTAGCTAAATTGTTTGAGTAAAGTTTGAATACATTTATATGCAAATTACTTAAATGTATCTATATCTATATTATAGGAGTAATCAAGTAATACTAAGTCTTCTTGTTTAGTGAGGAATAAAGTTGACATTTAATATCTATATTCAAATAGCAAAAGAAATATGTTTAATATTATTAATTGGTATTATTAATATGTTTATATGTATATAAAAAAATTAATAATATTCAAAATAATAAATAAACTTATTTATGTAGCTAAAGAATCACACTTGTCCTTGCTTCAAGTCTTTCTCCCTCACCCACGTGCCTTGTCCTTACATCCATTTTCTGCATGCATGTAGATTTGGAAGGAGAGTAGCATGCCTGGTCATTTTTTCGTCCACATTTTTCTTACATGTCTGCCAGAGCATTTCTAACTTGAATATCGGAATGTCCATACCCTATTCCAGAGCTCCCATTGTGACGCAGGCAGAGTAGGATGCTGGCAAAGGTTGCAAAATATGAATCTCCGGCATGGTACAATCTGTGCAAAACCTCGAGGGAATTCGCACAGTAGTGAAGTTCTTAATGGCTATGGTGATACAAACAAGACTCATAACAATTCTCTGGAGCGTCTATGAAATATATCGTTGCTCCTCCTTATATGGGCACAGCTACATTTTATGATCCTCCTTATATTCCCTCAAAATGTTATGCAAATAATCAAAATCAGTTTCCAGCCGGAAATCTGTTTGCAAAAGCAAGTGACACATTCTGGGACAATGGGGCAGCATGTGGGCGGCAATCCAGTGTCAGATGTCTTCGTGGAATGAATCAGATTTCACAAAACCCATGCTTAAACAACAAAAATTCCATTATGGGCAAGATAGTCGACTACTGCTCTACCAAAATGCAATGGAACACTGGAGCTTTCTGCTGACGCCTTCAAGGATATTGCTAATTCCACTGGAGGCATAATCAACATTGAATATGATTAATAAGTTTTTTTTTTTATTTCTAATTAAGAAAAAATAACCAAATCTGCTCATTACTTGCTAGAATTAATAATGTTCAATGCAATTTTATTGAGTTTAACTGTATGATTTTTTTTATTTCAGAGTATAATAGCATAAACCTGATTCACAGAAGTCTTATGAAACGATTCTTAAGAGTCCCTTTAATTTTAGTGTTTAAGCCCAAGGTCTTCCCGTAGAAAGAGATATTGTATTGTATAAGCATCAAATTTATTCTGTTTTATGTATAAAATAAGTTCTGTGAAACCAATCTGACTGTATTTCGTTGTACGAGCATCAAATCGTTCTTTGGATTTTAAATGTTATCGAGTCTTCATGCTAACTCACAAATTGATGGTAACAAAATGTACAATCTTTCCATAACAATACAATCTTCCAAGCTGTAGTGTTTAGGCTTGGGAGGGTGTATAAATTTAAATAATGTCCCTGTTACCATTCGCAACAAGTCACAGCTTCAACACTTGATCATCCAGGGGAGTGGACGTTTAGAGAAGCTCCTGACTCCATTCGTAACCTATTGCAGCGGCAACGCTTGAACTTGGTAGGGCGTATAGATTAAAATAACCTCTCTGATCCTTTGGCAACTTGTCACATCCGTAGCACCCAAAAATAGAATGTTGTAGAGGTTTAAATAATCTCCCTGATTTCATTATCAACCTGTCTCAGCGGCAACACTTGAGAATATTAGGAAGTTTAAAAGTTTAAATTACCTCCCTGGTTCTTTTGGCGTCACCTGCCAATTGCATTTGCTTGAAAGTTTCTAAAGCCTTTTCAACAAATCCATCTTGTACATGTCCTGCAATCATTTCCCTCCATGAGATGCCTGATTCTCCTCCATTTACCTCGGTGTTGGGTTTTTGCTTCCCTACCTCATCTTCGTCATCATCGTTAAATGAGTATGCAACATCAGTGTATACTTTGGAGCTAACCCCAGTTGCGTTTCCAGGCCCTTTATCCTTAGCAACCACAGTGTCAGCAAGGAGCGATGAATAATTCTGTGTTTTGAGGGTTACCAGTCTGCAACTGCAAATTCTGAAACCCAAGTGGTACATTAAAATCCATTCCAGCCTTCACAATTTTGTCGTTAAAATGGTCTGCGTAATCTTCCCCTCTTTGTGGTATTCAATTTGACTCTTGATTGTTAGTTTTGTGGGCTGAAATGGGCATTACAACCAGGTACGCAACATAGTATCTCACTCAAAATACATATGATGCCAAATCGTGCCCTACTCTTATAGCTAACTTTTACCGCTAGAAGGGGTGCAAGGGTTAAACTATAAGTCACAAGATTGAGATTTGGCAAGGAAAAAATTCGAAAAGTATAAAATTCGGATCAAATTCGCCTTATGTAATTTTTTTTTTTTTTAATAAATATAAGTATTATATCCATAAAACTGTTTAAATAGTTTAACATTGATAAATAGATTTGAAATCATTACAAAAAGATGACACATTTATAAAATATAAACCATAAGAAACATGTGAAATCACGTTTGTGAATATGTTCTTTTGTCAAAAAGGTACAATAACAGTCAAGACTTTAGAACTTCAAAAAAGCTCCAAGTCATCAAGAGCACTTGGCTGAGATGCTAAATCATCATCATCTGTATCACTACTCAATTCATCATTTGCAAAGTCAGGCTCATCTGCAACTGGCACTGCTATGTCTTCAAGAATTTCTTGTGAGGAAGAGTCCTTTGCTGATTTGTTCATGAACAATTTTAAATTGCTGCGAACATAGACAAGATCTCCCAACTTTCCAGACAACAATTTATTCCTTTTTTTGGAATGGATGTGTTCAAAGCAACTCCAGTTCCTCTCACAAGCCGATGAACTTGCTCCTTGACTCAAAATGCGAACAGCAAACTCTTGTAGCTCAGGAGTTTGTCCTCCATAGTCCAACCACCATCTATATCCAGGTATACGTGCCAAGTCATATTTGGCTGCTGCCATTCCAAACATCCCTTCTCCTTTCTTGTATTCCCAACATTGATCTCTGATTAGTGCTGAAATTGTTGCATTTGATGCATGCTTTTGAATGGCTTCAAAAAGCCCTCCCATAATTTCAGAATCACCTTTTCTATTAATAGAAAACAACTTAGGCTCTAAAAAACAAGCTGCTGCATGTAAAGGTGTGTGCATCATTTTCCATCTACAATCAACTATCTCCCATATCTCCATATATTTTGCTTCTACATCATTTAGTGCTTTTTGAATAGATTCCTTACAACAGTCCATGCTTTCATAAAGCATGCCAAGGCAAGGAGTGTCACCATCAACCATACGAAGCACGCCAACAATTGGTTCACATACAAGCAAAACTTTTGCTGCACTTTCCCAGAAATTGTTGTTTAGAATGATTTGCTCAATGTTCTTTCCCTTAGGACCTTTTGAAAGCACAAAATTTTCCCACTGATTGGAGCAAATAACAGCCCTCAAAGCTTCTTTTTCTTCAACCACTCTTTTCAAAGTGATATAAAATGATGCAAATCTTGTTTCACAAGGCCTCAACAACTCCTTGGATGCATGCTGCCTATAAAGACTCAATGTGAGACGATGATTCCGTATGAAATTTGAAATTGCTCTCCCTCTATGAATAGCTTCATGTACCCATGGGAATTTAGCCAAGTCATGAAGCAGCAAATCGAGACAATGTGTTGCACATGGGCTCCAATATATTCTTGGGTACTTCTCTGTAATCAGTTTCCCAGCTCCCACACAATTTGCTGCACTATCAGTTACAACTTGAACCACATTTTCCACCCCTACTTCAAGAATGGCTTCCTCTAATATTTGGAAAATATACTCAGAAGTTTTTTTGCGGTTCATGGTGTCAATCACTTTCAAAACACAACACCATCAGGAGAAGACACCAAAACATTAATCAATGGCCTTTGACATATATCTGACCATCCATCACTCAATATAGTGCAACCTGTTTCATTCCAAGAGGCTTTGACATCAACTAATTTCTCAGTCACTCTATCTTTTGACCTCTGCAAAAGAGTTGTCCTAAAAGCCTCTGAAGTTGGGGGTGTGTACCCTTTGACAAACTCTGCAACTTTCTGAATTGCATTACGAAAATGTGGATTCCTTGCAACATTGAATGGAATAGCACTTGAGTAAAACAAATCAGCTAATGCATCATCCACCTGTTGTTTCTCTACTGGTTTCCAAAAGCTATTCAATGTTCCACTCTCTTTTGATTTACCCACATTCTTAGGTAAGGTGGAAGAGGAAGACATGATAGATGTTGTTTGTCTAGCCTGAGACATTTCCTCTTCAATTCTCTTTTTTTTTTGTGCATTCTTCATCTTTCCTACAATTGAAGAGGACTGTTCTTTTTCTAAAGCAGCTCTCATTTCTAGGGTAACTTTTGGACATGCTTGAACACCTCCTCCTGCACCCCCTGAAATACCAAGTAAATGGTCCATTGCCCTTGTCAAACCTCCAGTAAAATTCTTCATCAGTGTTGCCCAAAAAGAGGTAAATAAGAGAAATACTAAATTTTATTTTATACAACATAAAAATAAAAAATATTTTAATTTAAAAACAAAATAAAACACTATATTTTAAAGCATAAAATAAATATATATTAACTTTTCATTTTATTTTTTAAAAATAGAATATTGAAAATAATACAATATTAAAAAAATAAATTTAAATCTATGTGAATAACAATAACATAGTATTAAATCTAATATTAATAAAATAATAAAAACTAAAACAAATATTATATATAATATTAATAAAATATTCAAACTAATATTAAATATAATATTAATAAAATAAAAAATAAGAAAGCTAATATAAATAAAATAATACAATATTAAATAAAAATCTATGAAAGCCCTAGATTTTTTGTGAAAAAATAAAATATGCAGTTTGAAATCGCCTACCTTTCAATTTCGAGCTAGATGCAGACCATACATGATTTGCAGAAGGCAACTTCGAGCTTGGACACGACCTACAAATGAGGGTGGCTTCGAGCTTTGAGGCTGACCTTCTGGAATGAAAGCGACTTTAACTTCAAGCTTGGATGCGATTTAAAACAATTTGGAGAGGATGCCTTTTCGTCAACCTTGAAGACCTCGAGGCGGCTTGCAGAATCTTGCAAAAACTTAAGAAATCTTCCCATTCGCGTATTCTTCAACAATTGAAACTTGAAAGAGACTTAGCTGAAAATGAAAGACGCGATATTTGCTTATTGTGGCTGCATACTTATTAAAAAATCTCGTCAAAACCCTAAAATGAAAACGCTTTTTGAGATTATTTTTCTAATAAATTTAAAGTCGTATGAATTTTGATGAATTAGAACGAATTTCATTTTTTTTCCAGAAATTCGACGAATTCCGAATTTCATGCAAAATTGATTGAATGTTCTAATGACACAAGTTAAGCTAATAGAAAAAAATAAGACTATCATGTTTCCCTCTTCTTAGAGGCCACCAGCTCGGACTCCCATGATGAATCTTGATCTATAGGAGAGAATAGAAGACATTAGAAACAATATTCTGATCACTATGACTTTAATAAAAAGAAGAATATATAATTCAGGAGAAAAAGGGAAGAAATACCCAACACCTCCATATTTAGGTGTAAGTGAATTGGAGTCTTCTTCAAAAAGTGTATTTCTTATGTTCAAAAGAGCATGCAGTTCTGTGGATAGAGGAAGGTGTGAATTAGGTGATGAATGCTCATAACTCAATACAGATGTGTTTCCTTTTAAACAAATTTATTGCACACTTGTAAAGGGTTTTCTGGAGCTAGGAACTGTTAAAGATCTGGCAAGATTTCTTATTAGGGCACAAGATGTTTAAGGGAAATTGGTGGCTATGGATCAAATTGCTTGTGCAGGTATAATTCATGCATGTGTATATCTAGGTTGGCTAGAAAAGGAACACAACATACTGGATGAAATGATTGCTCACAGAGCCAGAGTTGGAAATGGTGTGTTTTCTTCACTTATGAAGGCCTATTGGAAAGACCAACGAACAACTGAGGCTACTCAATTAGTTTCAGGCGTTAACATGGCAGGTCTGAAACTTGATGCTGGATTACTTTAACCACTATATTTATATTGGATTATATTTCACACAGAACAAGATTGCAAGGCAGCCTTTGGACTTTTTAGAGAAATGAGAGAAGCAGGGGTGGGAATACAGAATTCGATACTTGCTTGGAAAATTCAAATTGAAAGCTACTAAAATTATTCAGTGAATCATAAAAATCTCTATCACCATATCATTCTTCAAATGGCTAAAAAATCATAACTTGATAACCACCAATAACAGCAAATCTGAAAACAAAATCCAATAAAAATCATATACAATCCTTTCATCTCCAAAATCCTTAACCTATCAATGGATCGAGTGCTACAATGCCCTCGTCACACCATTCCTTCAGAGGCAGTCTTATTTATGATATAAAAAGACACCCAACATGCCTAGTGACACATTGATCTTCTCATGCTCCTTCCTTGATCAGCTCTTCTCGACCTGCAAAATTGGTCTTTTAATTCCACTTTACAGGTCAGCAACTACATACGTCAATACCACCAGGTCCGCCTTGGCTCTAGAAGCACAAGTAGACCTGTATATTTTTTCTTCATCTACCCCACCCCCAAAGAAAACTCTAGTTTCATGATCCCAATATAGAGTAGGGCTCACCCCGCCTGAATATTAAAAAAGGATGCTTGCACTAACCAGTGAATGGGATTTCTTGTCTATCAACCACTATTATTTCCAAGTCATTCCACTTTGGCAAAATATTTGCTCTTTCCAACCTGTCCCTGTCTACCAGAAGCGAAGAGATGTTTAGGACTGAATAACACTTGTTTTAGACTTAAACTCCCACCTCAGAATGAATACCTATAAAATCCCAAAAGTGGAAGCGGTAAGAATATAATGAAGCAAAATATCACTAGAACTCAGATGCCTAAAACAAGGTCAGAAATAATAAAATTCCATGATATCAAAACATGCTATGTTTAACAGATTTGACATTAGCCATAACTGTGATTGACCACAGACTACAACATACATGCACACCAATACAAGAGTAGAAGAAGAAAATTAGGTCTTGAACAACTCTAAGCTGTATCTTTTCTGAACCCAAACCATGGACCTAAAGAAAGTTTAGAGGTGCTCTTGCGATTCATGCAGCCTCACGAGTTATGATTGCAAATTCATGAAATCCAAAATACACTGATTTTACTAACCACGTCACAGTTACAATATAGACAATGGGGAGAGATGGCCATTATCAGTTTATTGGACACCTACATGACTAAGTGTAGGAAAATCAAATCACGGAAAATAATTCTCCTAGCGTCAATACCTCAGAAAGAATGTATATACACTTTAAAATTTACAATTACACTCGAGTTAAGATGCACTATAAAGAAGCAGTTATAGAAACAGAGTATTTGAAAATCACACATGAACACCAGATATATGTGGGAAAACCCTTACGGGAGAAAAACCCACCACACCAAGAGAAATCACTTTGTATTACAGTAATGAAGATTACATACAAATTCCAGATTTATCTTTTTGGTGTCATTATACAGCAGCATTCACCATGAACATTCTTCAAACAAAAACTTTCAAGTTACAACCTTTATAGATAAGACTACATTCACTGATCAACAACAATCTATCGAATAGACCAACGAACCAATCAATAATCTAACCGATCACAAACTACAATCTCTGAGTATATCCGTGGCATTCCCTATCTATCAAACTTCCTCACAGAACCATCTGCTTGAACCAACTACTACTAATTGTTCACATTCGGCTCCTCCTATTCATCCACGAGATGCCACATCAGAAAGTCTTACTTGGTCAACAAAATTCGTACTATGTTGGCATCTCGGTGAGACACTAACAATGTCTCACCAATGCCACTTAGACTTCATACCGATATCGCCAAGAGTCACCGTAGTCGCCAAGATGTTCTATCGAGCTTCAGTGTTACAGGAGTCACCCACTTGGTCGCCCGGACCTATAAACTTTGCCAAGAAGTCATGGCGAGTCATCAAGGAAGGTTATCTCAGAAGTCATATCGACATGAGCATTCCATTCGACGAGAGTATCGAGCTTCGGTGAGACTTCATATCGATGTCACAAGTCACTCCAAAGAAACATTTTGTTGGTAGGACATATCATTCTCACTAGGACCTCATGCTGATGTTCTCCACATGTATCATTGTCGCCCAGACTCATAGCTGTCGGTGAGACATTATACCGATGAGATCAAGTCATATCGAGCTCCAAAGAATAGTCGGCAAGACTTACATTATCGCCAAGAGGTTTCATCGAGATAACAAATGTTATTCTGAAGACTTAAGTCATACCGAGCACCAAGTCACAGTCGGCAAGACAAAAGCTTATCGCTGAGATGTCTTCCTGAGATCATTAAGTTACCTCGATGGCCATAGGCTATTGACAAGACATTCTCCAGTTGCTAAGAGGTTTCTTCGATCACTTTGAGTTACACTGAAGGCTAACACTTGAGTCTTCGTCGGTGAGACATATCCACATCGGTAGGAATTCTTACCGATGGCATTTCCTTTGGCCAAGTCTCCTCGATGAATACAAACCAAACACTGTCAGCATGACATTCGTTTTCACGGTGACTTCTCACCGAGCCAATTGGGTTATCCCAAAGACCTCAAAGTAAATGCTGTCGGTGAGACTTTAACACTTTGTTGATACTTCTTAGTGAGAACCCTTAGTTATCTTGAAGACCATAGTCGCCAAGAGTCTCCCCGATACATGATTGAATGGTTTCTCGGCCAGAGGTCTCCTGATCGATAAGAGATCATAGCGAATACACTATGTCACAACGATAGACCAAAGTGTAACCTTTCGGCAAGACAGAAGCTAGGTCACAACAACACATTTCAAAAGCGGAATGAATCAAGCTGCTAGTCGGCCAGACAATGAAGATGTCACACCGACTTGTCTCTAATGGAGGTTTCAGCCTGTATAGTTTGAGGCACATATTTCCAGCGCTAAGAACAGCAGCAAACTATTGTGATTGAAGACAACATTTTTCAGAAATCAAAATGTGAGAAAGAAGACCCCTAACTTCTTTGCCTAGGAGTGTTGAAGAGCTTCAGGTAAGAATTGCCATTGCTTATCAAAGAAAAAAGTAATACCATCAACAAAGTGGTTGATTGAATAGACCTATTGGCACAGGCAAATATGTAATATCTTTAAATTTTCTATTCCACATCATAGTTATTAATGGGACCCACAGGGAGGAGAAACTTGGCAAACGCATTTGATAAAGAGCTTCCAATGCTTCCTCGGCATACCCATTTTGGGCGCAGCCTGTAACAATTGCATTCCATGAGTTCACGTCCGGTTTCAAACCGGATAACTGCATTCGATTTAAAAGTTTCAAGGCTTCATCGCACTGCCCATTTTGTGCAAATCCAGCCATCATAGCATTCCAAGTAATTGCATCCGAATCCACCCCTGACAATTCCATTTCACTATGGAGTCTCAAGACCTCCTCACTAACCCCAATCTGGGCATATACCCCAATAATTGTAGTCCACGAAACCACATCTTTCTCAGACATCTTATCAAACACCTGCGGGCATATTCCACACACCCACATTTTGCATACATGTCTACTAAAGCATTCTCAACAACAATATCCAGCTCAAACTCATTTCTAACGATATAGCCATGGACCTCCTTGCCCTTTTCCAGAGCCGTTAAACCAGCACACGCCTTGAGAACACTGGGAACAATTATATTGTCTGCCCTGATGCATAAACCTTGCATCCAATTCAAAAGCTTAAAGGCATCCTCCCAGAGCCTACAGCGAGCATATGCTCCAATCAAAATAGACCACAAGAAAGCATTTCGTTGAGACATTTTGTTAAACACTCGTCTTGCATCTGTCAAGCTTCCACATTTAATGTACATAACAAGCTTATTTCCTACCCAGCCATTACCCGTATGTCCACTCTTGAGAATATGTGCATGGTCCTGTTTTCCCTCTGCAAGGGCTCTCTTGTTGATTATCTCTTGCAAGAGAGAATAATAGCTAGACGAATCTATCCCGATGCCACTATACTCTGCAACCTGTGAAATGCCTTCTGCTTCTTTCAATGGGTTTTCCTTACATTCTTTGCATAAGGTTTTGTATACGACAGTGCTCTTCTTATCGGGTGTTAGTATGCCATTGTTGTCATGTTTTGGTTTTTTCCATGTTTTAACAAGACTGGTATTATTGCAATTCACAGTGCTAAACAGAAAAACCATACCTTGAAGTCTCTGACGTTTGAACCCATGTAATGAATTCCTCTTTCCAGAGCCTTCATTGAAGAGCTCCTTCAGCTGACTGCAACTATTATGAAAGTGGCATGGGTTTTCATATGGCCAGGGTGGTGAGTTACAACTTCTCCTTCAAGGAGCGGTCCTTTCATCTCCAGAATCCAATCCACACCATGAAGAGAAGGAACAAGAAATGCTCGTTTATGTATCAGAGAGAACCAGAAATGGCAGGCTCCATTTCAACTTCGCTAAGGCAATCGGACCTGTACTTTAGGGCCCACTGAAGGGCATAGTGAATGATTTTGAGCATCCTCATTTTCTTTGACAGACCCGTGGTTAGAAACGGGAGGGCCTATTTTGGTGTGCGGTGTATGCTACATGCCTTAAAAGCAGGCAAGACAATTCGCCACGCCTTAAAAGCAGGCCAGACAATTAGCCCTTTTTCTTTGTGGAGTAGCCAACGACAACCCTACGTGTCTCCAAAAATTAAATGCAAAGAAAATGAACGGAAAACAGCGACGGAGAATTGTTTTATAGCTAGCTGTTTCATGGCGTGAGACAGGTTTCGGCTTGAAGTTCTTACAATATATAGCCTATCGGCTAAATAAGAATAATTAGAGGAGTAACATTTCACTATTAACAATACGGATATGTTGATAAGTGGAATTATTTTTCCACCGGCGATGTCAAATTATGATATTGCTATCGAGTTCAGCGGAAGTGTAGTTTTGAGTCCCGAACTCATTGACCCATGTTTCATGAGTAGTGGTTCACGAAACCCATCTCTCATGATAATGAATAGTCCCTTATCATTGCATCATGTTGTTGTAATAATCGAAAGACCATTTAATGGTTCATAGCAAGTGGTTTTAGCATGTTGGCCACCATGATTTACCATTTTGATGAAGCGTAGTATTACATGTGATAAATGTTCATCGCACCTACCACTGCTTGTGCAATGTCCGAGGACTCTAGAACCAAGAAAAGACCAAAATAATCTTATAGTAAGTGTGTTAAAGTAGTGGTTGGGGGGGTCTCTCAATGCCGTAAAACACCCAAGTCACATCAATTTAATTCCTCACCCATGAATAGTAGGAGAGATTGCTCCGCTCAAGAAAATTAAAATAAAATAAAATGGATGCTATTGTTTACTATTATTAATCTATACTCTACAACTTAAAATTTATAGCAGATATTTACACAATAACCACACTTTGCAATTAAATATTAAGAGGCGTTGTTGTTGATTACAGAGTTTATTCTTATCTCATCATTGATTCGGTTGATCACATCTAATACAAAGTTTATTGAGTTGTAATTTGATACCAAAATAATAATAATTATATCATGGTTGTTCTTTGTCCATTGAAGAGTTTAATGTCCTAAAATAAATGGGAGGCGTTTCTATTATCCAACCATTAATGTAGGATAGCTAATATCATACCTACATTCTTGCCTTAATTTCCTCCTTGTATGTGTGGTTGGAAGTTATGGGCATAGAAAATAATAGGGAAATCAACATTATCAAGTATCGTTGGGAGGGATAACAAGAGCTGCAGAGCAACGAAGTCCCTGCCAAAAAGTTTTAGAATAGTTTTGTTTTAATTTTTTGTGTTTGCTAAGTTTTAGTAACAATGTTCATAAAAAAAAAAAATAATAGGTACTGCATAAAAAGAAAGTTTTCATTCAAATTCTCCACTAGAACAAACAATCAAGTTGTCTTAAACAAAATAAATAAGCATAAAACCAAAAAATTCAAAAGTGACATCAAGGAAATTGGTTTATTATTCTTCATGATATTTTTAGATATCATAGAGCTATTACTGACCTCAAAAAAAGCATAAGATCCCATCAACATGTAAATCCACTCACTGTTTTGTTTTGTCAAAGATGAATGTGTGTTATTTAAAAATTAATATAATCATATAAATAATGCTTAAATAGTGATGGACTTTGTTCTAGGATAAAATAAGGCATATTTAAATATCCTTTCAACTCACCAATAAAGATGAATTTGTCACATCCCATTTTTGAAGCTCCTAGACTATGTTATATTTTTCTTTGTATTTTGATTAGGTGGATGCAAGAGATTATATTTTATGTATTCGATTTATTAACTATATGACTAAGACACTAATTAGGTAGGTTACTCTTAATCAATTTAGTTTTGAGAAAATATCTTCTTTGTTTGAATATATATAAGAGTATAAATAGTAGAATATTATATTCTTATTATTTCAAATTTTGGATTAATTATCAAGTATATAAACTATAATAATATGTATATGCTAGATTTTGTAGAAAATCTTGGTAAATCTTGGAAAATAATGGAAAAATTTATGAATTACCATGGTGAATCCTTCCATTTAAATTAAATAAAGATTCTAATATTTAGTTACCACCATTGATCTAAAATATCATCTAATGGGTCTCATTGTATTTCGTGAGGTAAAACATACCTACAATGTGTAATTCTCATGGGATCAAAATTTACTTTTAGATCATAGATCTCACCATAGGTACATGAAATACAATGAAGGTCATAAAATTATATTTTCAATGGTAGCAACTAAAAATGACATATATGACTATAAATTAAATAATCATTATTTTATATTATTGAAAATTATTAACTACTCTTTGTTGGTGTTGAGGGCAGTTATTCACTTGTTGTTTAGAAATTCCAAACCTTAGACTGTGCCATCTTTTGACTCCCCAAAGTGTAAGAAGATCATTGCATCGCAGCTATAGGGCTTTTAAATGAAACAAACCCGCAATGGCTTATTTCCTCGCAATATGCATATGATTAGCCAGGGTCCTCGGAGTTGGAAAGCAGTCATTTAATCTAGGAACTGAAATTCCATGAAATTAAGGCATTTTTATGACAGGATTTAAGCATTGACAAAGAAGATGAGTTTGTTGCATAAGGTAGAAAATGTTAGACAAAATGTCAAACTAATTTCAAAGAGGATTTTCAAGGTTTAATAGATAAAATGCTAGTTAAAAAATATTGAGTTAAATGCATTATTTTAAATACTAGTATGTGGGTAAAAAAAATTCACTTGTAAGTGAAATGTGATTGGTAAAAGCATTTTTACAGGCAGGTAAAAGGTTTGCATTAAGGATAAGGATGAAAAAGGCATATTCTAGATGCCAATTTGTTACAAATTTGAGGTTCAACTAGTCTCAAGTGTCAAATGTGTCTTCAATCTAGATATATCCCTCTTTAAAATTTAATCTCTTTGTCATTTAAAAGGGTTATGACTTTTGAAACTCTAAAGAAGAGGCATAGGGATAGGAATTTCTCTAATTTGATATAGGAAATAGTGTCTAAGATTGTTCAATTTCCTATAACTACATTGTGTACTTCGATTGTAACTTAAATGAAACTTTTATTGTAGCTTAAATGAATACATGTTGCAATCTATATTGTCTCCAATTTATAATGGGATATTTCTTTTAGTAATACAATGGAGGATTGTAAAGCTTTCCATGCACATTTGTTGCATCTAGATTATTTTCATGGTTAGTTCAATGAACAATATAATTTCTTTCAATGAAAATAATGAGAATATTGTCATGATCTAGTTGTGAATATTATATAATATTTATATTTTATACAACATAAAATTATTTATTTAATTTTTAATTTAAAAATTAAATCACATTAGTAGAATTGAAACATCCTTTACTCTAAAAATATGATGCTAATTACCTTTTAAAACAAAGAGCTCTGAGGCTTGAAGTTCTGTTAGAAAGTTTTAGAATAGTTTTGTTTGTATTTGTTGAGTTTATTGTGTTTGAGAAACAATTGGTCAAGATAAAGCAATTGTCACCTAAATTTAAGAATGTTATCATTGATAGAGTCAACTTAGTCTTCCATTAGAAAAGGACCCTTATAACAAAATAATTTTGCTCACTTTAAGATTTTGAGATGTGGTTGTGTTTTTAGGCCATGAAGAAAGTGTAAGCATACATGATAAAAATAGTTTTTTCATGGAAAATATTTTTGAGAAAAGAGCATTTAAAAAACAAGCTAAGTTGATCTTAAAACTAAGCCAAAGGTTAACCCAAAAGAGGGGCGGATATGCAAAAAATTTAAAAATAAGGAGAAAAAAACAATTGAATTTAACCAAAATTATTATCAAATGCTTAAGTTAAGGTCACATTATAAGCAATTACAATAGATTAATCAGTTCAATTAAACAAATAGAGATTAATTATTTGCAAAATAAATACATACTTTATAGTAGATCTTACTAGTCAAATTGGCTAAAGGGATATTTTTACAAAATAGAAAAAAGATCAATGGATTCTTGATTTACTGGTGAAGTTTATTAACTTTTAATGAGATCATAGAGAATTTTTTCCTGAAATATAAGGTTGTCATATCATAAGAACAATTTTGGTGGAATGGCTACCACTCATTCCTTAACTTTTAGTCAAAAAGATTTTGGCCTAAGACTCAAGTTCTCATATCTAATAAAAAAACAATCATGTGGATGATATAAAATCCTCCATTAAAAAGAAAAGAAAAGAAAAATATAGAACTATGGAAGAGTTAGATTAAATGACAAAATCAATATTCAAAAAATCATTTGATTTGAAATAGCCTGGGCAGTTGCTTTAACTTTTTCTTGTATTGGGAAGATAAACATTGGGGATATTTTTGCAGACCCTAAGTATTTGGACCAAGAATCATGGACTTCCTTTAGTTTAGTTTTGTGAAATTTATCTTTAATCAATTCAATTCAATAATTTTTTTTGCAAAAATTCATAGATTTATAAATAGATATCAATGTTAAAGTGAAAGTGTGTATGGAAAAAAATAAAACAATTATCATCATATTTATCATTTGGGTCATCAAGCTAACTATTTACATTGTGCCTATAATAGATATGGCAGTTTGAATATTGGCGTGCTTAGAAAGTGCCTCAGCACATTCTTGTTGATCCATGTTAAATTATAAAGACTTTTCAATCAAGTGTTGAACCTGCACAAACACCATGACAACCCAAAACAAAATAAATCAACCCAGAAAAAGTTTGATATGCTCACAACATCTTTATAATCCAAAGTAAATGGAAGTTAAGTGCTTGACCAAATGAATATATGAAGTAGATGGTGAGGAGGGATTTGCAAGCGCAGCCATTTTAACATCCCCTACAAATCTAAAGTTGTTGCAAATCTAATTTGTCACTTCAATTTAGGCATAAAGAAAAGATGGGGGTTTTGTACTCGTTAGTGAGTTGCTTCATTGTTGGTGTTTCCATCCGAAAAAGAACTGAACCGCTTTGGCATACGAGCATCGTAAGCATGAAAAGGAAGCACATTTGGTCCTGTAGAAGCTTCAACATATACATTCTTCTGCGCATGGAGAGAAGGATAATTTGGAAAAAAAGATAATGGATTGGACTGAAGGGGTCCCCTATTGGTACAAAAGCCTAGTGTTAATAAATTTACATCGTTGAATTTGCAGAGCAAAAGCGATGATGTTTTCCCATTGTTTTGAATGAATGTAAAATGAAGATATCAAATCCATTAAAAACTGTTTGAAAAACTGTTTGTAACCGCTAGCACTAACGACAACCAGTAAGGATGTCAATTTAAATGCATAAGGTTTTTATTAACATAGATTTTTTCTTTCACTGCTTTCACTTATAAAGTGTAATTACCAAAAATTAATCTTAAAAAATATAGTTTGAATATATAGATATATTTATTTAACAAAAAAAAAAAAAAAATTCAAAAAATTAGCATAGTTGAATTTATTAATATGGAGAATTTATTAATATTAGTATAACTATTTTAGAAAAACCTATGTAAGAAACATTGAGAGCATTTTAAAATAATTTTAAAAATTTAAATAACAACTTATTATTTTATGTCAATCTCAAAATATTAATCTTTTGCATGTGATTTTTAATTTCATTTTTGAAAAAGCCATCATTCATTATTTTCATTTCTATTCAATATTATATATTTATTTGCTATTTTTTAATAATTTCATTTGTAGACATTAATATATTTTAAAATTTTGATGTATTTTTATTTAAAAAGTAAAATAATTTTTCTACTAAATATAAAGTAATTGATTTGGATATATTTTTGATAAATTAAAATAGAAATTTATTTATTTATTTTTATATTGATTGTAGCTTTAAATATATGTCCAATGTACTTTGGTTTTATAGAAAATATATTTCTTCATAAAAAAAGATATCTAAATTTAAATTGCAGTATTACAAAAGGAAAGTAATATTAGTATACCTGTTTTAGAAAAATCTATGTATGAAATAATGAGAGCATTTCACGTAAACATGTTTTCTACTTAAATTTGAGTGGAGTGATGTTATGCAAATTTTTATTAATTATGAGAAATGGATAATTTCAAAATTTTCCCTATTTTAATGCAAACAAGTAAATAAATGAATAGAATAGAAAATATAACAAGTAACTAATTTTGAAGAGTTAAAAAAAATTATTAAAAATTAGCTAAATATATATTTTTTATTATAGCCTTTGTGGCAGAAAAACCTTAAAAACCTGCCACAAAAAGTTTATGCTCCCTCAAAATCCGCCCTATCGCTCAAAACTTTTATGCCAATTATATTGCAGAAAATTAATTTTGGATAAATGTTTTGTTATTAATAACTAGTTAACAAAGCGTTGTGCCTATAGTTCCTTAGAGGGAACTAATAATAAACTTATTCCAAATATTTTAAAATATATATATATTTTTAAAAGAATCAACATCCTTTACATTATTTAAATATTTTATAATATTTACTTGTAGTTTGTGAATTTCACATTACAAAGTTACAATACTCTTATAATATTATAATTTTATGTTAAAAGTAAACATATGAATTATTTGAATCAATATTCTTTTAATATAAAATAAATAAATTTATTATAAATATAAATAAAAAATCAAGATAACAATGTTTCTCATCACAAAATTAATTTAATATATTAGATGTTAATTTAATATAATATATAATCCAATATATATTAAACTATTAAAAAAAATATATCACATTATTAAAAATTATAATATAATATTATAAAATTATTATCTAATATATTAAATTATATATGTTATATATGTTTCATATTATATAGAATATATATTATAATATAATGTTAAATTAATATATTACATAATAATTTAATATATTAATATAATATATAATATATTAAAAATAATTTTATAATATAATATACTAATAATATATTAAATTATGTATTAAATGTTGTATATTATATAGTATATATTTTTAATTTTTTCATATACTATATAATAATTTATTAATTATATTTTAAGAAATAAAAGTAAATAAATATTTAGAATGCATAAAAATAATTAATTGTCAAATGAAAAATACTTCTATTAAATCCCTTGAATAATAGTTTAACTTTGTGGTGGAAAAATATTTTGTGGTAAAAAGTGCCTTAAAAAATTAGAATTTTTTTTTATTATAATGTTTGTGGCAAAAAACCTTAAAAAACTTAAAAAGTTTATGCTCCTGAAAATCCGCCCTTATGCTGAAAAGTTTTGAGCCAATTACATTTCAAAAAATTAATTTTTGATATTTGTTTTGTTAAGTATTTTGCATATTTACTTTACAATTATTCAAATATTTGTCACTAGAAAATAAAATGAGAATATGTGTGTCTATAGTTAATAATATTTATAGACTAATCTACCAATTTTATTTAAAGAATAACTTTAATAAACAAACAAATAATTTTTTTTGGTTATGGTCATTGTGGCAGAATTATATTATAGATAATTAAATGTTGATGTCATTCATTATAACTTCATTATGCAATCTTTGAAGTTGCCAAAATTAGATTTGTGTTTAAATACAGATAAAATTAGGAGGCTTAAATTACAAGTTATTTAAAATTAAATTTATTTACAAATTCCTTAACTATTGGATCTATGGTTTGTGTATAAATAGTATAGGTTGGATTTGAATTAGATTTATTTAGTTTGAAGCTAACGAATGCAAATGTTATATTTTGATTAAATCTATTTATTGAAGTATACCAATATGATTCATTTTAACTAAGTTTATTATTTTGAAGTAATAAATGAATAGGATATATTCTGATTAAATTCATTTACTTGAAGTAAACCAATATACCACTTTTTAATTGAATTTATTATTTTGAAATCACAAATATATATATGTTTCATTTTAATATTAATTATTTGAAGTAAATAAAGGTATAAGTTAGGAATCTTAAATTAAGAGAAATATGAAGGTTTACCTACTGTAGGGTTTCATAGTGCTTATCTAATTAAAAGAATTGTATGGTGGAAATGCATTTAAAAATAGTTTAATTGTTTAATTATTCTCTACATTATCTTAGAAGGATTGGTTTGTGTCAACGTTTAAGTGAATGGATATTTATAGTTTATCTTGAACATGTTTGGATAGTTATTTATTATTTTGAATGCTCTTTGGGATTGATTCCTTATGCATGTTTGTGGTTCCATGCTGATCATGGCTTTTCCTCTTGTTTTGGATATAATGGGAACTCAAATGTTTAAGTTACTTCTGTGTTCAATAGTCATGGGTGGTAAGTTGTTAGGCTTCCAAAGGCGATGGGAAACCTGTTTTATGTTGAATTTTTCCATGATTCAACCTTTGTGTTTCCAATGATTGTATTCTTATTTCAAGTTCTCATGGGTGTACTATGTTATATGATTTGTTTTACCTTAGTTATGACTTTGAGCGAGATGGTTCATGCCTCGCACATACATTCTTTGTGATTTTTATGCTTGATACATCCCTTGTTTTCCTTTGTTTACCTCCAGAAGCAATCACCTTGTAAAGTGGTCATTGAGATTGTTGTATGTTATGTTTTGGTTGACCTGGTGGTTTGTTCCTGTGATTGTTTTGCTTGTTTGTCTTGGTTGTGGGTCCTTTCTTGTCATCTCTTAGCACTGGGGGTGGACCTTCGGGTCCACATGGTTGGGTGGAACGTGCTATGCACCACATTGGGTTCCTAGGTTGTATTCGCAATGCAAAAGCGGATGCAGAGTTTCCAGAGCTTCACATTGTTAAAGATTTTTCCTCACTTTGAACCTTATTCTCCATTAATGTAATTATTCTTGTACTTGATGTACTCTTCCCATTATTATAAGGGAAGCATTATGTAATGTATTAATGTAATTATGATGTGTTGTATCTGTGGAAATATGCTCCACAATTGTACTATTGAACTATGATTTGAATTGTAATAAAATGTTGTATCATTTTCCTCTCCATTAATTATGGATGATTGTATGATATCATAATGTAATCTTGGTTTTATTCCTTTTCGTTTTTACAAAAGTTTAGGAACCGTAATGACCGTCTCGTGTACCCCAAAGGATGCAGATGACTTTGCAAATGTATAATTGCTTTTCATGTTAAGAATGTACATATTCAACTTATGCAATGATTCACTTTCAACAAAAAAAAAATGTGCGGTGCTTTATTGTCCTTTGGGGTTCACATGGTGGGGCGTTACAGGATATATTATAATCTTATAACTAAGAGATGGCAATTATTGAAAAGCTTATCTTAAAACCAAATGATTAAATTAGTTAACATGAAATTTTTACATGCATACCCATGTTAAAGTTCATATTGTGTTATTGTTTTGTTATGCTTGTATGAGATTAGAGAATGATTATCGATTAAGTATATTGATTTGTGAGTTTCGATCGAATGGTTAAGCCTTCTTGAGGAGTGAATTGTAGGAGTCTTCCAGAGGCTAGAGGGAATCATCTTATTGATGGATTCTTGTTATTCTTGAGATGATTGTTGGGTATTAAATGTGTATATGTGATGTTCATGAGTCTTGCACTATGTATCCATTTATGTTGTTGGAATCCTTGGAACTTTTGAAACTTGTGGGCGGGAAGGGTTATGCCTCACCTCATTGATTATGTTATTGAGATATTGTGATTGTGTAATTTGATCTTGCTCTTTTGATTTCTTGGGGTCTCCTAGTTGTCTACAGGGGAGTGGCTCTCAATGGGGGTCCAACGCACAAAGTGGCAGGTCCAGGGTAACCTATTGTGAGTTTAATCAAGTGATAACCTAAAAAAAATTAGGGGGTTTGGGTAGATCTCACATTAAATAAAGATAATGGATTCCTCTCTCATGGCTCAAGCGCTTGTTTAGGCTTGAGGTGAGACAGGAAGCCCTATAATGTCAAGGTCAACTGCCTAGACCGACTAGAAGGTATGTTGATCCCACATAGCATGCATGGGGGTCTGGCGACCGGTAGAGGTGGCCAGGTAGTCTAGTAGCCTAGGAAGGTTACGCTAGGGTAACCCATGGCAACCTATATGATGAAACTCCTCCTATGACAACCAAGTATTCCCTTGTTTCTTGTCTTCCTTAGACATTTGTGTGCCTCTAGAAGTGGAGTAATTGTCATGTGTTGTTGTACCGTGCTTGTACATTGGAGTCATGTTAGTCTTTATGTCGTCATTTGTCTCTTGGCTTTGTGGTGGGACCTTAATGCTATCTCCTAGCATGGGGGGTGGACCTTAGGGTTCTACATGGTTGGGTGGAACATGTTATGCACTCCATTGGGTTCCCTCAGTTGTTCGTGTTTATGGTGTTTGCTCCTAAAATTAAAGAATTTAGCATAGTCCCAGTTCATGTGGAGTATCTTCATGTATTTGTATTATTACTGTAACTCAATTATAGGTGATCCCACAATGGTATCTTTGAATTTTAATTCTTAACTAAATCTTCACATTGAGGCACCTATAGCAGCTAAACCATGAGGAATTTGAAGATGATGCAAACTAGTCTCGTCACATTTTGTCTATATATTCTAAAAAATATTTTCTCAATTTTTTTTAGAATTAGATTCCACTTCTTTTCCATCTCCCACAAAAATTGGTTTTTTGGAAAACAACATTTTAAAAGTGGCATACAGTAGTATATAACTTTTTTTCCATGAAGGATAAAATTACAATTCTTTCAAATTTACATTTTGACTTTGATATCTAGTGCTTCCACTTTCGGTTAGATAGTTTTTATTGAATATTTTTATTTAATCAAGTTTCAAAGTCAATCAAATGACAATTCGGACATATGCAATGAGTATAGCGCGTAACTTTTATGTATATATCGAAATTCATTTTTTGGTTGGATCAAGGACTTCAATATCCGGTGCACTCATATTTTTCAATATTTTTTGATAATCTACTATTTTTCCACATGCAGAACAAAGACCTTCATTTTTGATGAAAACCTATGTTTAATAAAACTAAAAAAAAATACATAATAAAACCAAAACATATTAAAATTATATTCATTGGATAGCTCATTCTGAAGACTACCTGATTCCAAGTTTGGTTTCTAAAGATTCCCCCATTTTCATCCTCAACCAGAGCTTCAAAGTGTAAAAATTTAGGTTTTTGTGTGAACAAATTAAAAAATTAGGGAAAAGGGGGGTTCGCTAGAACTAGGGGGTTCTAGTGACCCCCAGGGGTTCTAGCAACTAGGGTTCATTCGAACCCTAGTTCATTCCAACCAGGGTTCATTCGAACCCCCTTTAATATGCATTTTTCTTTATTTTTTGGGTGGGAAATGTGGGCCCAATAATTAATGGGTTCGCTCAAACCCTAGTTCGATCGAAACCCTTTATGGTTCGGTCGAACTTGTAGGTTCATGCGAACCCCTAAAACCATTTTTTTTGCCATGGGGTCATATTTTCTCAAATTTCCTTCCTCCATCAAATTGTAAACCACTATTGTGGCTTCACCCTATATCATGTATTATTCTCCTGATGTACTCTCCTCACTTGTTAATGAGGAGACTTTGTTGTTCTGATGTTTAAATGTATTGATGTGATGGATTATGTATCCGATGTTATTGTACATGTAAATGGAATGAATTGAATCAATTAATCTCTATGTACTCATGTTATGGTTGTATCTCATGGATTACTTGGTTATATGAAATGATTAGATGTGCTTCCTTGTTGATGTTAGCTTTTAATTAATGCAATAACGTATAGTTCTTGTACACTAGATGATGGGAATCATGTAGCATAACCATGAACCTTAGAGGACATAGGTTAAGCATTTCATTTACAACTTTGTGCTTAACGCACTTTTAAAAAAAAATTGTTTCGTGTTTAGTTGCTTGTGTGTTGTCCTCTAGGGTTCGTGGCGGGGCGTTACAATGTCAATGTTATTCATATCTCTTGTTGAAGGTGTTATTTTAGGGTTATATCTAATGATGATGTCTATTGTAGGAAAGATATATCCTTAAGAAATGCTATTGGATGTTAATTGATTTTAACTATTTGATAGGCCATTAATATGAATGTTAACTGATGTGTTTAACAAATAACCAAGACTTAGGACTTTTACATTTAAAGTTTGTGTTTCACTAATTGTTATTTTTGTTTCTATTTGTGTTACCAAAGGTTTAAGGTGACAACCAATTTATTACATGGTTGAAATTTTATTACAAGTAAATGCGAGATGGGATGGGTGATTTTGTTTGTTTTCAAGTTTTTCAATGTTTTTGACTTTTTACCATTGTTTTGAGGATTTTTTGGTATTTTGGGGTTTATTTGAATGTTTAAAGTTTTTTGAATGTTATGAGGTTGTCTTGGGTTTTTCAAAATTTCTAAATGCTTCAATTTTTGAGTTCTCTAAACATTTTTGAGTTTTGTGAGGATATTTGAGGCTTTTTTTGGTATTTTTGTGTTATCTAGATGTTTTTAGAGAGTTTAGGTTATTTGGATGTTTTTGGATTTTAAAACATTTTGACCAAGAGAACAAGACCTAAGGAATAGACCTATGCCTCAAGGGCTCATCAGAGATGGCCTTGCCTATGTAATTGCACAAACGATTTGTAGTTCGATTGTTGGACTTGGATATTAGCACATGATGGCTAATGATATTTTGATTTCGATGTTTTAATACCTTTTTATGGAGTTTTGAGCTTATGTGGATGCTTTTGTATTTTGAGATGTTTTGGATATTTTTGGATTTTCTAAATGATATCTAGATCATGATGTCAAGATCACGTTGTGAGATATAGGACATGGATCAATATTTATTCAAAAAACATGAGTTCTTGCCCCCAGTGTCTAGCAATGTTTGGGATTTTATGAGTGAATGTGTAGATTAGGACGAGGGATAGATTGGTACATGATGGATGAAAAGGATTATATTGTGATAGGATCATCGAGCTAGTGCTAGATATAGGATAGGAGACTACATGGGTTCAACATAAATGGACATGTCAAGAGTTTTACATAAGCAAGGTTGAAGTGTACCCCAAAACTTTGTCAAGATCATGATAATTTTGAGATTTAGACGACGACAAATTAGATGGATTACAATGGAGGGAATGCTAGATTTATTATGGAGGGCGAGATGAGATGCTCCTACTTGAAATAGTGCATGTAGATGCTTGATTCTACTCATGACATCTACTTTCCAATTTTTCATCTTGGTACTTGCCCAAAGCACCACCAAAGTGATTTTCACTAGAGGAAAATTTTTCTCTTTACTATTTTCTCGATTTTTTAATTTTTTTAAAAGATTTTTTGAAGGTTTAGATCATGTCGCACCACCTAATGGTGTTGATGTAGATGATAATACCAAGATATGCCAATGGTTTCCTACTTGGAGGAGTTTCTTTTCCAAGATACAAGTGCTTATATGTAACCCTTGAATGTTCTTGTCTTGTTGATACTAGAGTTAACCTTATCTAGATGCACACATCACAATAAAGTGCCCTTAGATTCCTTATGATAAAAATTTTCTACCAAGACATAGTCAATGCGAGAGTTGTATATCACTAATTTTGAAGTGGATGACAAAATGTGATGAGGCATATGAGATATAGATGGTTGGTCGCTAGTTTGGAATCTTTGATTCTCTAAACTTGGGATGATGCGCAATGATGGGTGGATATGAAGAGTCGATTAAAATTAAGAACAACTTCTTGATATACTTTATATGTTGCTCTTGAAGCCTTATTTTGCATTAATGGAATTTTTTGATGGATGAAATTCCCTTTTTTATTTTTCCCCATAGTTTCTCTGACTAATGGAGTTTGATAAGGTGATTTTATTTATTTTTCTTTGGCGTCCATTTGAATTTTATTTTTCTATTTTGATTTGCCAATTCTTTTGCTTCGATGAATTTCTCTTTTCTTTGATATATATTTTCTCATGTGGATGGTCCCAATTTTTTAGTGGAAAGGTATGAGGATGATGATTCGTGACATGGATGATTGAAGTACTGTTAGTAGTTTTATCATAAAGACTCTTCATGCTCCCCATGTTGATGTTTGCATTAGATAAAGTTTCCCCCAGTATGATAAAGGTATTGTTGACATGATTATATTGTATGATTGTTGGATAACCAAGACCTTGATACTTAGGGTTGTCAATAACCTACAATGGTTCTAGGATACCCTGTTCATGTAGGCCTAATCCTTTTCCCTGATAATGAATCTACTAATTTTTTTTCTTGCAACTGAATATGAGTTGTCTTGGAAACAAGGTGTTAATCCTTCTTTTCTTCATCATGGATCTTCAAAGGTGATAGTTTCTTCATTGGTAAGATAGATTTATTTGAAAAATGTAAGTGATCCAAGTTTACAAATCTTAGGTTCTTCAATATGATGGATGTTTTCATGCTCAATGTCTTTGATTTGAGTTTGGGTTGTGTTGGGTTTTGATTGTTCTTCAAGATATGTTGATGATTCATAGTTGATGCAAAAAATTTCTTCATGATCACTATGAAATTGTATGGATTTTTTTATTCCTTGATCATTTGTAAGGATGAGAGTAGGAGAATCTTATTTTGGAAGATGATCTATGTGTCTCATGGAAGCATGTGTCTAATGGGTAGATGTAGGAGTGCTTGGTGTATGGATATGGTATTCTTTTGGAAAAATTTGTATGGCTTGGAAGATACTCACTAAGTCATTGTAGTATTTTGGTGGTATGGATCCTTGATCTTGACTAATTTACAAGTTACTTCATTATCGAATTGAAAGAGACCCATTAGATCATGAGAAGATATAGATTCTTGATCTTGACTTAGTTCAAAGTTATCTTTGTTAATGATTTGGAAAATACCCATTAGATCATGATAGTATGTAGGAAATATGGATTCTTGATCTTGACTTTGTTCAAAGTTGTCTTTGGTACACTTTGGACGATGTTCTTGACATGGATCAATTTCAAAGAATGGATTGCTTGTAAAGGGTTCTTGGATGTCTTCAAAATGTGGACATGTGGGTGATAGCTCTTGGCTTATATTTTCTTCGTTGGGTATAAGTATTGATTTAAGGGTTTCTTGATCCTTAAGTGGATTTGAATTAAGTGTTGTATTAAGGATCTCTTCAATATTTTCAATCATGAGGTCAAAATATGTCAATATGTATTGAGATGGACCATTGCTAGACATTGATGGAGGATGTTGATCATGCTTTGTAAAAGATTATTGATGTATGTTGAATTTCTCATTGGGTGAGGTAGAGACATCATCCCTATGACTATTTATGGATGAATCTTGAAGGTTTTCCTCAACACTTATTGTTCCTTGATCAATGAGGTCTTGTATGAGGTTCTTTAGTTTTATGTAGTTTGATGTTTCATGACATTTTTTTCTATGGTATTCACAATAAAAATTATCATCGTACCATGAGAATTTGATTTGAGGTTCATAATCACCTAATGACTTTGGAAGATTGATAAGATTGGAATGGACTATCTTGTTTAACACCAACTCAATTGGCTCCCCTAAAGGAATGTATTCATATTTGGTGGTGTTATTGGATTATATGGCTTATTATTGTTGAGGTGATTGTTGATATTGTGTTTGAGATTGTTGGAGTTGATATGCAACATTTTGATGTATGTTAGGGACATTTGTGTGTATGTTTTGTGAAGGTAGCTTTATGAATGGATCCATCCCATAGATTTGATAGGTTCATGTTTGGGATGTTCTTGATTGGGATGTATTGACCTGGTGAAATGATTTTGTGTTGGGGAAACTCATGCCTTGATTTTTTGGTTGATATATTTGTAAGTTTTGACATTGATTAAAAACTATCATGTGACAATATGTTCCAATTTTTTTGTTGCAAGGTGTGCACCCTTGGTCTCCTTATGTTGTGCAACACAACACTTGGGTTCGTGATATGGCTTAATTTCCTCCCATGGATTCATTAACTCTGGTGGTTGTATCGGGCATTAACAGGTCAATCTTTTGGTGCAATGACAACCGTCTTTGCAAAAATTGGTATCAAAGCTTGGGTCATGGGTTTGAAACCTTCACTTGCATTGGGGGGATTTTTGTAAGGTGTGTGCCCTTGGTCTCCTTGTATTGTGCAACACAACGCTTGGGTTCATGACATGGCTTAACTGCTTCCCATGGATTCATTAGCTCTAGTGGTTGTATCAGGCATTAACAAGTCAATATTTTGGTGCAATGATAATTGTCTTTGCAACAGTTTTGACTAGGGATACCTATAGTTGCTATGTAATTGAAGCTAGTAGGATATGATGACCCCATGTATGGATTATATAGAAGTGAATTTGGATATTGGATTGACATTGACATGTTTTTTCCAATTTCAAGATTGAATTTGTAAAGACACCTAAGTGATGTAGGATCAATGTTTGATTGATGAGGGAATGTGTTAACCCTAGGAGATGTTGGATGCAAATGACCTTGTTGAAACATTTTGGTTGCCTCAAATTTTCTAATAATGACACTTTGATAGGTTTAGGACCAATGTTGAATGATTTTTGTGGATGGATGGAGGATACAGAGCTTTCAATTTTGATAAATTTTTAGACTAGATCTTTGGGTGTGTTTGAGGATGATAATGAGCTTACAAACCTTGGAAGTAGACTCATTAATTAAAAGTAAGTTTTCCCATAATGATGTTTAATAACTTAACCAAATACTTGAACATGGATTATTTTCAAGCATAAAACCAAACTAGGTGCTAGGATGAAAATCTAAGTCCAAATGATCTGTCAAAATGTTAAGTTGTTATTTGAAATGGAATGTTTTGATGGTGAAGTTGATGATTTGATGTTGAGTTGATCCTAATGATTACTTAGAAAGTGTTTTGACAAGATCAAAATGATGATGAACACAAGTTTTTTTGTTGTTATTCTAATTGATACAAGTGAACAAAACTCTATTTTGCATTAATGTTTGATGATGTAATGGTTGTTAATCAAAATGCAGATTTTGGAAATGTTTTGAAGTTCTCTATTTTTAGTTTTAGACAAAGGTGTTGTTCTGTTTTACATAGGTGTCAAACTATTCACTACAAAGGAATCATAATATTTGCAAAGATTTTGATGTTTGATAGAAGTGTCAGACTGTCAAAAAAAAGGTGTCGCTCTACAAATTTCTATTTTCCCTAAAAAAGTGTTGAGATGTGCAAAGGCATCGATATGGGAAAAAAGGTCTTGTTTTAATAAAAGAAAAAGCGTCAGTTTGGACAAAGGAATTGCATTGTTTTGGAAAAGGCATCAGTCTATTAGAGGATTTTGATGTGCAATTTAACCTAGGTGCTCAAAATTTTTGAAGTTGATAAAACACCGTAAACAACATGTAAATTGACTCAATGGGTGTTTTGGATGACTTTTGTGTGTTCTTATTCCAAAAGAGAAAACTAATTGGAATCACAATGGTATCCATGATAAAAACATGCCATAGAAAACAATCCTAGTTGTAGTGGTAGATCGAGTTTATCTTATTATATCAAGCTCGTATGATAAAATACCTTCCCTTGAATGGACAACTAGAGTATGCCCACAAACATGTACACCTCTTACCTTGGAAGGAAAAGTTCCTTATAACAAGGAGTTAATGTTTCCTCAACAAGCATTGGTACATAGCGAGTAACTTCACGAGATGATGCTATCCCGTTGCACCTCTATAAGTCGATGGTGTACAAATGGACTTTAGGCTTCTAGATACAAGGCTCGTAGTGGGTAGAACTCTGTGAACACCACTACCTACACAAATGTGATATGGAAATATCATCTCCTTGTGTCTGGAATCACCCAGGACCACATAGGAATTCTTGGTAGGTACTTGCATGGATAGAACTATAGTTTTTGCTCTCACCACTTTATATAGCCCGTTGGAAAAAATGTTCTTGAGGTCAAACCCTAGTGTGATGAAATCCCTAGGCAAGCCTCCTAACAATAAAGGAAGGATTAGTGTTTCTATTTCTCATCACCCAAGATCACATGTAGCATGAGGGGAGTGGATATGTAGACAACTCCTTCAGTGTTTAAAAATAAATAAATACAAACTAGAGGTATTTCTCATCACCCAAGTTCACACGAAGCGCAAGGGGGAGGATATGTATCTCTAGCTTACCAAGCATGATAAACAAAATAAAACATGTTAATTTTACTTACACCAAGGATTGAAATGTTTGGTTCATTTTTAAACACCAAATTGAAAGTGTACAAGTTGTTGTGTTTAATTTTATTGCACCAAAATGAAGTGTTCAAGTTGTATTGTTCTATTTTAATGCACCAGGGGAAAATGAATTCATTTTATGCACCAAATAAAGTGTGAGGATTGTGTTGTTAATTTTTAGAGCACTAAATTGAAATGTGAATTCATTTTAGGTGCACCAAGGGAAAATGAATCGTATATTAACCCTACAAAACAAACGTTAGTGCCCTTTCTCTCAAATGCCACATGCTGCAAACTGGTTAAGTGAAATCAAGAAACATATAACTTGTTAGGGTTAGCTAAAGATCAAAAACCAAATAAAATTGATCCTTAATAAGTTAAGTCACTATTTACCTTTCAAAAGTGTCGTACTATTGTGTTAAGGCATTAGACTATCAAACAAAAGTGTCACACTACAAATCAACAAAATATTGATTGTGAATGCTTTTCATGTTGAAAGGTGATGTATTTATAGATTTTAAAATATTGATCAATGGTGAGGATTCAAAATTTTAATCAATAGAGGAAATTGAATTGAGTATGAGAGTGTGGATGAAGAATTAAATCAATGTTCAACAATTCATGAAAGCATGGATGAAATATTTAATCAAGGGTCCATAATTGATGAGAGATTAACAAATCCATTAATTGTAGGAAAGATGTTGGAGATATTATACATGTGGAGGGAAGAATTTAAATTTGACAAGGGAATATTCTATGAGAATATTCTTTATGTGATTTGGAGGATTGGTGATATACTTAGCTAATTAAACAATTTAGGAAAATCAATTAATTGTGCAAGTTGAGGAATTAGGAACTTTGATTAAATATTAGGAATTATTTAATCAAAGAGGGAAAATGACATTTAATTAAATAATTTGACATTATTTAATCAAAAAGGGAGAAATTATTATGAAGGTGATGAATTAATCAAATAAAGCTAATTATTAGATTAATGGGAGAAAAAGGTGAATTTAAATAAATAATTGAACATTATTTATTAAATAGATGACATAAGTGAATTATGAGAGAAATGGTGTTAATAAGAGAAATCAATGTGTGTAATATACTCAAGACATTTTTTAGGTGTCTACACTCAATCCACTAAGACATGTATAGGTGATGAGAAGAGGGGAGACCCCCCTTGACTCGGGCATAATGGACGGGCTCACTAATCATCGATCCCCCATTACAAACCTTGTATATTAGTAGCCTTTAAGACCTTTAAGTTGTCAGTTTATAGTGGTGCAATGTCTAATATCATGTGTGAAGTTGCTCACCATGTATTGTCCCTTGTTGAGGTAACTAATATTCCTTGATTAAGACCTTGTCCTTTTTAAGGTGATAGGTGTGAAGGTGCTACATGACCTTCGTATACTCTAGTCACCCATTCCTTGGATGGTAGAGCTTCAGTGGGTGGGCCCACTATAGTTGATAAACCTGATCTACTACTAATCTAGGTTGTGAATCTATGGCATGTATTCATTGATAAACTATCTATGACACTAATTAGCATGGCCTTGTTGAAGAAGACACACAAAACCAACCAAAAAATCCTTGGAGTTAGTCCTTTATGCTATTCTTTGTTGTTTTTATCACTTGCTAGATCATACAAACACAAATCAAACTTCAAAGAATAGGAAATTTCAAAACCTTAGATGTGTTTAGGTCCAAATTTACAAAACCCTATCTTTGAGTCAAATCAACGCTTTTGACTATCATCCTACATCACTTTTGTTTGTATCTCGATGAGTTTTATTTTCTAAAATTAGTGCCTCTATTTATAAAGCAACACTTATGTGAATCTCAATGCTTTTGTCTCAGAATAATCTATCAAAAACCTAAAACATAGTAAAACGATGCATTTGACTATCACAATGCGACACTTATGAATATAGACCTATGCTTTTACAAAATACCAACACTTCTATCAAGGGAAGTGTGGCGCTTTGATTATCTTTTGACACTTTTGATTGTTGGTCTAGAAAACAATAAAACCTTCAAAAATATTAGTTTCCTATTAACCAACAGTCTGTATATGATCAAAGACCTATTCAGTCAAACTTATAGTAGTCATCATCATCCAAAATAGAAACATACAACTTTTCATCTCCATTCCATATCATTAGTTCAATTTGGACTTCTTTAAACACTTCCTAGTCATCTTTGGATCAAAATCAATCCTATCAAATAGAAAAACAATTCATCTAAATAACAACCTACATTTGACATTGGTAATTTGGTTAGATCTCATACCTCATACCCTAGTTTAGCTTCTTGCTTGGAAAACTATCTTCTTTCAAGTATATAGTTGAATTAGTGTCAAAAATCAGTGAGATAACTTGCTTGGGAGTCTTAGTCTACTCCTAGGATTGTGACCTCATTATCCTTTTCCTTTGCTTGGATTCATTAGTCTAGGACAAATAAGGATTTTCATCAAAACATCAATCAAAAGATCTAGTCAAAAACTTTTTCTAGATTAAAGGTTTCATATCTTCCATTCATCTAAACATCATTCAACATTGGTCCAAAATCACTTAAGGTGTCACTACTATCCAAATTTGAAGCAACTCAAACATCCAAACAAAACCATCTTCATCAAAATTCACATCCAACATGTCCTAGGATTACTACAAATTGTATGACTACAACAAGATCTCAACATAAGAAAAACATGGAGTCAAATTCTAGTGGTTCTAGTATACCTACTAGTACAAGTGCTATTGACACAAGTCTAGGAATGCTTGAAGGGTATAGTACTCCAAAACAACCTCAAACATCTCAATTTGAAATGATCCACATAGAATACATCACCAACAATCCCATTTACTCTTGAACAACTACTAGAAATGACACAAGACTCGTCTCTTGTTAGAGAACTTGATGCTATGATATGGGATGATCCAAACCAATACATGTTGAAACTTGCACAAGGAGGTGCTAAAATACCCACAAAATTTGATTTTAATACACTTAGAAAACAAGCCTTTAAACATAGCATACATGAATCATCCACGTGAAAACAAACCCTTAGTACATCGCATTATACAACAAATACTAGAACCTCCTTTATCTAATGTACCAAGTCAACCTACAGTAACTCCACTTGAAACAGATCCGATAAGCTTTGTAAGACAATATGTAAATCCGTTGTTTCACAATCAAAGCCTAGGGAATCAAACAAACCTATTATATTCAATTTCCTCTATTGAATGGCATTTTCAATCCTCACCATTGATTCATTCCAAAAATCTATAAATACCTCCCATTTTACATGAAAGGGATATTCACAATCCTTATGCAAACTTACTATACTGGATTTCTCACTCACCTTTGAGCCTATTTGACTATTTTTTAATCATTCCCAGCCATCAACCCACTCAAGCTTTTGCATAAAATCAACAATGCATTAGGAACATTGAGCAATCCACATCCCATACCAATCCATTTGCACTCAATCCACAAAGGGATTGCAGGTTTGTATGGGTATTTGCTTCAATTGATTAGAATTTAGATTGCTTTGATATTAATTGAATCATTTTTAGCCATGTTAGACTAATTTCATTGGAGTATTGTCTTTAGTTGATCATTTACTTGTTTAATTACTTTATTTCACATTAATTGATCAATTGAATTCATAATACTTACATTTTGGTATACCCAGTGGGACCCACATCCCTAAACTAATCTTTCTTTTTGAGTTTTGTCGGCCATTACAAACTACAAGAGTAGATTGACACATTTGCAAATGATGAGGCAACACTTTTTCAAAGTTTGACACCTTTGCAATTCAAAGGGTGACGCCTCTGCAATATCCCGATGCATTTGTTTCTTACTTTTTTTGTTCCATTGTAGGTACAGAGCAACACCTTTGCAAAGCAGCAACACCTTTCTAGGAAGATAGTTTGGCATTTATGTTTGACAGAGTGACACCTCTGCACAAATAAAGTGATGCCTCTGCAGGTATAATAGTGAATTCAATTTTCAAGGTTCAATTTCACTACAATCTGATTTTTATCTAACCCTAATGATTTGATGTTTGTTGTTTTCTATTTTTCTGAGGCTAATTGTTTGCAAGAATTTAGAAATCAAAGGGAAAGAGATGCAACTTGAAGTACTAATCAATTTTTTTTGCAGATTTTTGTAAAATAATCTAGGAACATTTACTTTTAATGCTTTTAAAATGAATTCACATTTCAAATTTGGTGCACTAAAACTAAACAATACAACTAGAAAATTCATTTTTGGTGCTTTAAAATAAAAAATACAATTTGAACACTTCATTTTGGTGCGGAAAAATTGAACAAAAAACTTGCACTATTTCAATTTGGTGTTTAAAAATGAACTGCACATTTCAATCCTTGGTGTACCTAAAATTAACATGTGTGCTTTATCTTTCATGCTTGGTAAGCGAGAATTATGTATCCTCTCCCCTTGTGCTTCATGTGAACTTGGGTAACGAGAAATACTCCTAGTTTGTATTTTTTCTTTTAAACACCAAAGGATTTGTCTACATATCTACTCCCCTTGCACTACATGCAATCTTGGGTGATGAGAAATAACAATACTAATCCTTCCTTTATTGTTAGGAGGTCTACGTAGGGATTTCATCACCCTTGGGTTCAACCTCAAGCACATTTTCTCTGGTGACCTATATAAATGGGTGAGAGCAAAAGATGTAGCTCAATCCACTCATGATATGCCAAGCATTCCTATGTGGTCTTGGGTGATTCCAGACATAAGGAGATGATATTTCAATATCATGTTTCTGTATGCGGTGGTGTTTATGGAGTACCCCCTGTTGGACTCAAGCAACACTGAGAGGGGGGGTGAATTAGTGTTGTGCAATTTTAACTTTATTAATATGTTCTCAGAAGTCCCTAAATCATTCAATCAAAAGAAAGATGCATGAACAAAGAACAATAAGCCACAACACCATAACACAAGGATTTTTACATGGAAACCTTGTTAGGGGAAAAACCACAGTGGAGGTCAATCCACAATTTGAGTACTCAAAATATAAGTGTTTTACAAAATGGGAATGCACTTGCATTCAGGCGTACTACCTAAAGCTCACTGCTCAAAATCAGGAAGGCTCACTACCTTATAAAGATTTGGATTACATCAAAAGGTTGAACTGAGAAGATATCATCTACAAATTCCTGATTACAATTTTGGTTAGGCTCATAGATCAAATTTTGGCCCTTCTGTCAGATTCTACACTTCACTCTGCTCTGTATTAATTTGCTTCACTAAATCCTCTTCTACACAAGTGAAAATCACTCAACTTCTCTTCTGATATTTGCACACATCAACACATATCTGTTGGAATTGTGAAACAAGCACAAAACCACAGCCACAGGATCAAACACAAACAAATACACCTTCCACACAAGAGATCTGCAAACAAATGTATGCAATTAACTTCAACAAGAAAAAGCTACAGAAGAGAGAAAACTTTCAAGAAGATATGAAAGCTATAGATATTCTCCCGTTAATAATTACAATGAGATCAATCCTTATAAAAGGAGATCAAGAAACCCTAAAGAAAAGCCTAAAGGGAAACCCTAGTGTGCACACTTAATAATTAATAAATAATTAATTATTAATGTGCCTAAGTTTAGCTTAATAACTAAAGTGATAAGTGACTTAATTAATTAACCAATATGATTAAATTAATTAAGTAAAACAACTTATTACTCTAACACCCCCCCTTAAGATGAACTTAGGAAGTAGCTAAAAACACTAAGGAAAAGATGCATGAAAGCAAAGATGGGTCCCGACAAACAAGGCCAAGTAAGGTACCCATGTACAAACAGAAGATCTCTATAAAGTGGAGAAATAGAGAAAACCTCGTGGGAAAAAACTCTACTCCAAGAAGAGATCAAAGGTGATTGAAGGACTGAAAAGCCTCCAAATCAAGGAAATGTCCTAAAAAAGAAGAACATGTAGAACATCATAGAAGCATGAAGAAGCTACAAACTCTGTCAAAAGATGACTGCTACGGTGCCGAAGAACCTCCTCTGAAGATAGGATGATCAGGATCAAGAAGACAACAATCTGCATGAGTGCCCCAATGACACTACTCGAATCCGATGGCAAACAAAGGCAAACATCTGGAACGAAGATACAAATGGCACAAGTACCAATAGTCTAAAAAACACTGATCAACTGAAGATGAAAGATTCCTTCCAAGGTGAAACCAAGGAAGCATTAGCATGAACAGTATAATACCCCCATAATGCTGAAAAGGGAGAGGTGACAGGTACACTAAACTAATGCCAGAAAGTAGTGCATGAAGAGGAACCGTATTTGAGCTCTAATACCATGTTGGAATTGTGAAACAAGCACAAAACCATGAGCCACAGGATCAAACACAAACAAATACACCTTCCACACAAGAGATCTTCAAACAAATGTATGCAATTAACTTCAACAAGAAAAAGCTAGAAGAGAGAAAACTTTCAAGAAGATAGAAAGCTACAGATATTCTCCATTAATAATTACAATGAGATCAAGACCTTATAAAAGGATCAAGAAACCCTAAAGAAAATCCTATAGGGAAACCCTAGTGTGCACACTTAATAATTAATAAATAATTAATTATTAATGTGCCTAATTTTAGCTTAAGTAACTAAAGTGATAAGTGACTTGATTAATTAACCAATATGATTAAATTAATTAAATAAATCAACTTATTACTCTAACAATATCGAATACTCACACATACACACCAAAATGAATTAACCGATCTCATATATATATATCTGCCACCAAGGATTCAATCACTATATGTTGGCTTTCATAAAGTAGAAAATATTTTCCAACTGTAATCATGAGTAACATTTAATGTGCATCCACCATTTTCATTCATAGCATAGTTAGGACCCAAAACAAAATCTCCAATATGAAAATATTCCAAACAAGTTCGCCTTAAACATCCACAACATCCAACATTCACTTAGTCGACCTTCTAGCACTATTGAACAAAAAATCGAACGATCGGATCTCCTAGCTCATACACCAATTGATACGACAACAAAAAACTCAAGAATAAAAAAATTCATATACCCAACGACCTTCCTTGAGATCCACAACCAAAATTGATAAACTAGTAATGCAAACCACTTGACAAATTCAACTTCAGTTGGATACCCTATTCTCTACTCTATCTTTTGATATGGTCAAATATTGAAGTGTGGACCAGATCAATGACTTAGGTTGCAATCAATGACAACACCAGAAGCCATATGCCAACACCCCCACTATGAGCCTTGTATCTAGAATCCTAATTTGTAGACCATCTTCTCTTATTGGTGCAATGCAATAGGATCAACACGTGAAGTTACTCACTATGTACCAATCTTCATTGAGGCAACAAAACCCCTCACAAGGAACTTTTCCTTCTGATGTAAGAAGTTTGAAAGTGTTACATGACCTTGGCATACTCTATTTGTCCATTTTCTATGTGGTATTTTATCAGTGGGCGACCTTTTAGAAGATAAACCCATCTACCACTGCAATTAGGATTGTGATCCATGGCATGTGTTTATCATGGATACCATTGTGATACCAATTATTGTGTTCTTGTGGAAAAAGAACACATGCAAAGCATATAAAACACCAATTGAGTTAGTACATGTTGTTTACTATGTTTTATCAACATCAAAAAATTCAAATACCTAGGTTAAATTACACATTAAAGATCATCTAATAGACCAATGCATTTTTCTGGACAATGTGACACCTTTTTGCAAACTAACACTTTCATTTTTATTAAAGAGGTGCCTTTTTTTGCATATCGATGCCTTTGCACATCTCAACATGTTTATCAAAGAAAAAAACATTTATAACATGATTCCTTTGCTTGTATATTCCAATGCTTTTGTTAAACATCAATGCCTTTTCAAATACCATGATGCCTTTGTAGTAAACAAATTGACGCCTATGCAAAACAGAATGATGCCTTTGTCTAAAACTAAAAACAGAGAGCTTTAAAAAATTTCCAAAATCTGTATTTTGATCAATAACCATTACATCATTAGGAATTAATGTAAAACAGAGTTATTTTCACTTGTATCAATCATAATAGCAATGAAAAAACTTGTGTTCATTATCACTTTGAGCTTGTTAGAATGCTTTCTAGTTTGTCATTAGGATCAACTCAACAAACAACAAACCATCAACTTCACCATCAAAAAAATCCATTTCAAACAACTTAATATTTTGACATAGATCATTTGGACTTATATTTTCATCCTATCACCTAGGTTGGCTTTATGCTTTAGAACAATCTCTTTTCAAGTATTTGGTTGAGTTAGTAAACATCATTATGGGAAAACTTACCTTGGAGTCATGAGTTTACTTTCAAGGTTTTTCAGTTCATTATCATCCCCAAACATACCTAGAAACAAAGATCAAGTCTAAACTTTGTCAAAATTGAAAGTTTCATGTCCTTCATCCATTCAAAAAGTCATTCAAAATTGGTCCTAAACCTATCAAAGTGTCATTATTAGCAATATTGTAGGAAACCAAAGAATTTCAAAAAAGAAATTCATATCCAACATCTCCTAGGGTTGACACAAATCTCATGGTCACAACAAGGTCCCAACACAAAAGGAAAATGGAAACAAAGCCTAGTGGCTCAAATGTACCCACCACAACAAATGCTAGTGAACACAGTTCAGGGATGCCTAGTTTTGATCCTAAAGGTTTAACTCCAACAAAAACTCAAGCACCAACTCATCATCCCAAAGTGAAATGGTTCACATAGACTACATAACCAAGTCTCATGACTTTACTTCCAAAGAGTTACTAGAGATTCAACAAGACCCAACTCTTACTCACATCATAAACACCATGAAAATATTGAACCAAATAAATACATGCTTAAACTTTCACAAGGTTGTTACAAAACTTCCCTCAAACATTGATGTGAACACACTAAAGGAGAAATCCTTTTCACACATATCATCCATGAATTTTCCTCAAATTGAATCCTTGTTCCACAATGTCATACAAAAAATACCAAAACCATCCTCATCAAACATAGCAAATTAACCAAGGATTACTATGATAGGAATATATTAAACAAACCTTGCACCTCAACATGGAGACCAATTGGGCCATCACCAAAATCTATGGAATTACACAAATTTGGGTATTCAAAACACCAATGTCCCACCAACATTAAATGCTCAACACACCAACATTCCACCATCATATAATGCTCAACACACCATCATTCCACCATCATTTAATGCTCAAAATACCAACATTCCACCAACCTTCAATGCTCAAAGTGTAGGGAATACCAATACAAATTTAGGATTTCAAAACAACATCCCACCAAAATTTAATGTTCAAAATTCAAACATGACAAACTATGGGATGAATCCACCTTCACAAAACATGAATTTGAATGGTTACAACACTCATCGAAACCAACATCAATCTAATCAACAAAACCAATATCAACACCAACATCAATCTAATCAACAAACACAACATCAAAATCCACAACATCAAAATCAAATCCCACAACATCAAGTTCAACAAAATCAAACAAATCAATAACATCCCATTTCCCAACATCAAAATCAGCAACATCAATTGTAAAATCAGCAAAATCAAACTTATCAACATCAAGGTCAACACCAAAACATCCTACCACAACATCAACATCAACAATCCTCTCGTAGCACCATACCACAAAATTAGTACATCCCACAACATCAACATCATCAACACATGGCATCACAACAAATTCCACCTTCACACCAACAAGTCCCATCTCCTCAAAAACAACAAGCCATTACACAACAAAAATACATTTCTCAACAACAAAGTATTGCTAGAAAAAGTATTTCTCAACAAAAAATTGTTTCCCAATAAAAACTAATGTAAGCCCAACAACAACAATATGCATAACAACAACATCGACAAAACTTGCAATATAATCCTCAACATAAAAAATACACAAATTCCCAATCAAATGTTACACCTCAACATCAATATGGGTCATACAATACACTACCACCTCTACCATCCACAAACTCACAATATCAAGCCAACCCACAATACACCCCATATAACACTTATAACACAAATACACCTCCATACCAAAACCAGCGTATAATTCATCTACTATCCCACAATACAACACATAAGCTCCACCACCAAACAATCCTTATTTGGAAATATCTTCCCAAATTCAAACAGTAACACAAAAAATCTAGGACATACAAATGGGGGAGACCAAAAAGTCATCTGCAGTTCAAGATCTATGTCCATACCTATTTGATCAAAGCATCACAATGATACCATTTCCTTCAAACTTCAAAATAACCAAGTTCAAAAAATACAAAGGACACAATAATCTTGAGGAATATATTAGAGATTTTTACCTTGCATGCATTGAAGTGGCATACAATGGTTGATACTTAATGTTTCTTTTCCCAAGAATTTTGGGAGGGAAAGCCATAGAGTGGTTCTCACACTTACCTCCAAGAATTAAAACTTTCCAAGAAATAATAGATCAATTTGTGGCCCACTTTTCCTACAAATTTGATGTAGAAATAACCTTGGAGGAATTGTACACCCTTAAATAGAACAAGGGAGAAGCCTTTGCATCCTTCTTACAAAGATGGGGACACAAGACAAGCAAATGTAAATGGACCATTCCTAAGAAACAACAAGTGGAGATCATTGGAGGAAACTTATACATGGGTCTAGCCTTCCAACAAATAATTCAATGTTTAACAACACTTAAAGAACTAATATCTAAATGGATTAACATTGAGATGGCACTCATTACAAGGGAGTGCTGCAAATTTATAAAGATAATTGCTAACCGTCTAGTTCTAGCAGCAAACCCTGTATATGGGATAAAAACAAGAACATTATTAATGATGGTTTGATCAACGCAAAAGTTGTGATAAATTCTCTACCCAAATAAAATACACAACAAAACAATAAAAAAATGTTAACAAAAACAACCCCCCATGAGGACTACCACCAAGGAAAAACAACTATCCACCACAACACAAATACACACCCTTGGGAGAACTAATCAAAACGGTCCTACATAAGCTGATTCAAACAAACTTAAACACACTCTCAGACTTTTATCACTATGATGAACCAAAAGTCAAACCTATGTGGTATAAATATGAAGATCATTGTGAGTATCACAAAACCAAGGGTCACAAGACATCGAACTGTATGAGACTCAAAAATGTCATCCAAGACCTTACAGATCAAGGTGAGGTGAATATCGATCAATGCCTCAGAAACAATGACTGAGGTATATGCAAGAACCCAATGCCTATTCATGGCAAGGGATTGATGTGGGAAAAGGAATGCTTTATAACCAATTCAATCACACCTTTAACAATGTTTTAGGAACAAGTGATCATCACATCTCTGTAGTTACTATACAAGGGCCTAATCCTAAGTGTGGAGTCACCACATGATGAGGGAAGGTTACTATTTAGGGATCCCCTTTGTAACCAAGAGTCCCATCAAAGTAAAACCCTATAGATTACAGTTTATTGGACCAAATTAAGAAAACACCTGCCCAAATTTCCATCTTGGAAATTTTGAGGATCTCTGCAACACATAATGAAATCCTAGGTAAGGCTCTTTCATCATCATTCGTACCCACTGATATTGATACCAAGAAATTACGAGCTATGGTTGGGAATATTGCATCCACCCATCAACTCGAATTCACAAAAAATGACCTCCCATATCAATCATTCCATAACCATGCATTACATCTTGAGGTCTATGCCCATAAAAAAGAGTCAAAAGAGTCTTAATAGATGGAGGTGCAAGCTTAAATATTTGTACCCTTCAACTAATAAATAACTTAGGATATTTTGAGGATGTGATTGAAAAAGAAAAAGGCATCACAATTCGGGGCCTATGATGACAATGAATGGAATTCTGAGGTAACAATCAAACTCCCCATACAAGTAGGACCAAAGATTGCAGAGACATGTCAAGTCTTGGATCTCAACTTTCCCTATTACATTGTTCTTGTTCATCCATGTATCTATGCCATGTAAGTTGTAGCATCCACATATCACCAATGCATAAAATTCGTGTATGGTAACAAAGAGATAGCAATCCACAATGATCCCTAGCCCTTCTACTACTATAAGAGTATGGAGGAGAAATATTACAAGGTGCTACAAGTACCCAAGAATGATGAATTTCCATAACCTTCTTCCTATTTCAACCCATCAACATTAGCATCCACATAATCATCTACGTCAACAACACCACAAACCATCTCATAAATCAAGGTGCTCATTAAGGACAATGGTTGTGGTGATTACAACCTAAAAGAATCTTTTTTTGTTGGAGAACTTCCACTTTCTCCTAGAACTTATGGTAAACCCCACCATATTGAGAAGGTTACTAATACAATCAAAATGGAACCAACCACCTTCAACAGATGGGGGGTATTAATTTAGAAATCATAGATGAAGGTGACATCTCGAAATGGGCATATCGGGATGAATAAGAGGAACCTCCTCTTCTAGTGGACACAAGCATAAAAGTTTTCCAACTCATGGAAAGCATGGGTTAAAAAGTAAAAGGTGGATTTGGTCTAAATTAGCAAGGCATGTGTGAACCTATTATCCTTGAAAAGTTCATAAAGAATATCGATCTCGATTACACGTCAAGAAAAAATGTAACCCCTCTTGTTGAGGATACTTTAATTGAGGGATATGAAGATTCCTCTTAGTTAAATACATCTAATTTTGAAGACATAGATGACTTCCCATTTTGCATCACTAACCTATTTTAACATGCCTCCATTTACATGATTTCCACAACATCCTTTACACCTCTTACCTAGGACAAAAAACTAAAACCTATCTACCCTCAACTCATCAACTGGTACCAACAAGGAGCACCAATTCTATATTCGTTCAAAAATGATGAGGCTATCTCTGAGTTCATGGAACTATGAGACCGCATACCTTTTAGAGACCTCAAAGCATGGTTCAATATTGAACTAGACACACAAGCGTACCATGGTGATACAATTGAATCCCTCGGTCACAAAATAGAAAATTTAATAATTAAGGCAAGATCTCCAAGTGAAAACCACAAGGTGGCACTTTTTGATTGTAAAATAGTAATAAAAAAGGATGTATCTAAGCTTGAAAACCTCCCTAGGTTCCTAACGATGAGGGATTCAATCTACCTAGTATTGTGATAGATCAAGAAAATTAGCAGTCCTAGCAGAATCATCACATCCAGTCAATGTTGGAACAAATGAAGAACCTTAGGTTACCTTTTATGCCTCTTCATTGGATGATGAGGAACAAAAAAATCTAGAAACCTTCCTTAGAGAAAGGAAAATCAACTTAGTTTGGTCCTATGCAAACATGTCAAGTTTTGATACATCATTGGTAGTGCATCATCTAACAGTGCACCCTAATTCTAAACCAGACAAGAAAAAGACGAGAAAAATGCATCCCCAAATTTCATTATTAATCAAGGTGGAATTACAAAAACTTCTTGATGTGGGTTTCATAAGACCCATCAACTATCTAGAGTAAGTTTCAAACTTTATACCAATCTTAAAACCCACTAGGGGCATCAGGATATAGACATACTTTACAGACTTAAACAAGGCATGTCCTATGGATGACTTTCCATTTCCCAACATACACATTGTCATGGATTTGACAGTTGGTCATGAAATTATTTCTCTCATGGGTGGATTCTCCAAGTATAATCAGATTATGATAGCCAAATAAGATCATCATAAGACAACATTCACATTTCCATGGGGAACTTCTAGAATGTGATTCCATTTGGTCTCAAGAACGTAGGAGCCACTTATCAAAGGACGGTGACCTTGATATTTCATGACATGTTCCATAAGATCATAGAGGACTATGTGGATTAAATACTAGAAAAATTAGTAACAAGGAATATTTGGAAGTGCTAGCCAAAATATTTGACAAGCTTGAAAAATATTAGGCGAGGTTGAATCCAAAAAATGTGTCTTTGGAGTTGTGCTATCGCTAGAATTTGGGGGTACATTGTATCACGAAGGGGAATCAAAGTGGACCCTGCCAAAGTCAAGGACATCATGGAAATGCAACCACCTAAAACCCTCAAACAACTTTGTATCCCTCAAGGAAAGCTTCAATCCATTAGAAGGTTTATTGCACAACTAGTAGACAAGTGTCACCCATTCACCCATCTTCTTCATAAGGGTGTGGCATTCAAATGGGATCAATCTTGTGAGCAATAATTCTAGCAATTGAAATATTATCTACCTACACCACCAATATTGATGTCACCAATTGTAGAGAAGCCATTCATACTATACATTTAAATAACCTTGGCATCTTTAGGGGCTCTCCTAGTGCAATATGATGAAACTGGTAAAGGGAGGGCTATCTACTACTTTAGTAGGACCTTGGTGGGATATGAACTCAACTACATATCCATTGGAATAGCTTATTTATCAATAGTGTTCACTTCTCAAAAGCTAGGACACTATATGCTCTCTCATCAAATCAAACTTATCTCCAAGGTTGATCCACTAAAATATCTGTTATCAAAAGCCACTCTAACAAGTCACATGACAAAGTGGGTGATGATCCTTAGTGAATTTGATATAGTATGTTAATCAAAAAGATATCAAAGGATAGGTCATTGCATATTATCTAGAAAAATCCCCAATCTATGTAGAAAACCCCTTGGTATCAGAGTTTCCTGATGAAAAAATGTACACCATCACCTCAAAAATCAATGGAAACTATATACTTTGATGGCTCATATACCTATCATGGATCTACAATAGGCATTATATTCATCACCCCACAAGGTGATAGCATCCCAAAGTCATATAAAGTGGATTTTCCATGCATGAACAACATATCCAAGCATGAGGTCATCATCACAGGGTTAAGAATCGTAGTCCAATGGTAGATACAAGAACTCAAAGTCTATGGTGACTCCCAACTGATAGTGAAACATGTCAACGGTGATTACCAAACCAAGGATGATAAACTCATGCCATATAAGAAAATGGTAGAAAACTTCAAGGATTACTTCATTGATATCACATTTTAGAAAATTCCAAGGATCAATAACAAAGTAGCAGATGCAATGGCCACCATTAGATCTTTTCTAGATATGCCACACAATAGCCTGAAATGCAAGTTTCTTATCGAGTAACTCCTCGTTACTCATGCTAGCTTTTGATATACCTGAATCAAAATTTGTGTGTGAAATTTTTGGTCTTGGTTCCCTATAGTATCATGACATTTTTACCTACCTCCATAGAGGCATCTTCCCATTTGACCTTACCCCCAACCTACGAAAAATGTTTCTCCAAAGAGCATCATGATTCGTCCTTATGGGAAACACCTTTTATTGAAGGAGTCTCGAAGAAACATTATTATGGCATCTTAACCAAGAGGAAGCTTTGACATCCTTGAAAGAAGTACATGAAGAAATTTGTGGGTCACATTCAAGTGGTGTAACCTTGGCTAAGAAGTTGTTGAGAACAGGATACTATTGGCCAACCATGGAGCAAGAAGCTAATCAATTTATGAAGAAATGTTTGCAATGCCAATAGCATGGGGACCTCATCCATGCACTAGCTCAAGAGTTATGCCCATCACCACACCATGGCTTTTTTCATATTGGGGGATCGATCTCATTGGTAAAATCACACCGAACTCCTCAAATAGCCATAATTTTATAATCACACCCAATGAGTAATTCACTAAGTCGATTAAGGCCTTACCTATGACCTACATAACTAGGAAGTAGATATCCAAGTTCATCCTAAACTATCTCATCTATCGCTATGGTGTTCCAAAGTCCATTATCACAAATAATGAAATACCTTTCAAAAACCCAGCTCGTTGGTCTTATCGAACCAACATTATAACACCTATTGGTGCTACACCCTATTCCTTGGTTTATGAAACCAAATCCATCTTTCCTATTGAGGTTGATCTCTCATTGTTAAGGGTTTTATAGTAACATTTAATCACATATAAAGAATACATGGTATCAAGGTTGGATGAACTAGATTTGCTAGATGAATGCCACTTAGAGTCTCTTAATCATCTCCAAGCCTATCAGAATAGGCTACAAAGAAGTTACAAAAAAGAGAGATCAAAGGTCGATGCTTCCAAGTAGGAGATCTCGTTTTGAAGGAAAATCAAAAGAATATGTTAGATCAAGACAACAAGGGAAAGTTTGAGCCAAATTGGTTAGGTCATTTTGTCATCACAACAAGTTATAGTTCAAGAGCATATCAACTAGCAACACCTAAAGGGGAACCCTTGCAAGAACCAATCAATAGCATGTAGCTCAAAATGTTTTATTCCTAGCCCATGAGGGGTATTCTAAAATCTAAAAATCCAAAAAAATAGAAAAATCCAAAAAAAAAGAAAAAGAATCAAAACAATAAAGAGAAAAATTATCCTCTAGCGAAAACCACTTCAGTGGCGCTTTGGACAAGTACCTTGGTGAAAACCTAGAAAATAGGTGCATTGTGTAAATAATCACCATTTAACATCTATCATAGACTCTTCTCTTATAATTCACTCATAATAAAATCATTCATTCCATCCATTGATTCCATCTTTTTTCTATTTATTTTATCCATCTGTGTTCTTATCATAGCTTGGTATTCAAAGAGTATCTCTCCCCATTAGTACTACTTGGCACTCTCCTAAGGTCAGTTTGTCATACCTCTATCGAGGTAGTCTATGACATCAGACTGGGGGCATATTCCTATACCTATGACAATGGATTGGGTTCTTGTATATTCCCTTAAGGTTATTCTACAAATACAAAACATCAAAAACATTTGAAAATCCAAAAAAATCCGAATACATTCAAAAATCCAAAACATCTCAAAATCTAAAAACATCCAAAAATCTAAAAATCCAAAAACATCCAAATACATTCAAAAATCTAAAAACATTTAAACTTTTCAAAATATAAAAACATCCAAATCAATTCAAAAACTCCATAAATAGGTCAAAAAAACATCAAAAATCAAAACATCATTAGCCATCTTGTGCTAATATCCTAGTCCAATAATTGAACTACGAAGCCTCTATTTAGTTACATAGGCAAGGCCATCTTCGATGAGCCCTCAAGGCATAGGTTTTTTCCCCTAGGTCATGTTCTCTTGGGAAAACCTTTAAAAACTAAAAAGTATTTAGAAAATTCAAAAACTAAAAAAATTTGAAAATGTCACAAAAAAACCAAAACAACATCAAAACATTCAAAAACTTAAAACATTCAAATAACCCCAAAATCTCAAAAATAGCCTCAAGACAATTCAAAAATTCAAAAACATTGGAAAACTTGAAAAAAGAAAAAATGAAGTCACCCATCCCATCTCACATTTCACCCACAGTAAACTTCAAACATAATAAATTGATCACTGCCTTCAACCTTTGGTAACACAAATAGAAGCAAATACAACATTTAACAAAACACAAAACTTTAAACGCAAAAGTCCTAAGTCTTAGTTATTGTCAAACATGTTGATTAACACTCATATTAATGGCCTATCAAACAATTAGAATCAATCACCATCCAATAAAATTTCTTATAGATATATCTTTCCTACAATAGGTATCATCATTGGATATCACCCCAAAATAGCTCATTCTTTGGCAAGATATATGAATAACATTAGTAGTTTGTTCATTTTGATCTTTTCTCAGAGTTATCTTATTGGCCCATTCTGATGATCTCTCGATGATGTCTACAAACAATTTAGAGAGAAAGGAATCAGGCATCGATCATTGCTTTCATTTTCTATGCTTGTTGGATATTCTTGTAATACGACCTTGGCAAATAATTGCCTTGCATGTGCGAGGGTAGTCTCAAGTAAAACAATGGCTAAGACATATCATGTTCTTTATACCTTTTGTGTATTAGTCTCCTTACTTCAATGGATTTATTCTCTCACATGATCAAACAAGGTTTTCATATGTTAGGTATGAGAAAGGATAGTCTTATCTATTTGTAGAGTCAAATTCCATGCATTAGATACAACGTCATCCTAGTTCTTCATACCTTGGTGCATCATGTCTATTTTCTATATCAAAAATAAGGATTTCTATGATGAAACTAAGCCTAATCCAAAAGAAAAAGCAACATCATCTATTCTATCTCATCACATATCCAATAAAATCTCGAATAGTCATAGGTTTGTTGGTATATTGGTCAATCTCAATAAAATTCTAATCAATTATATCCATCTCATTCTTTTGCTTCCATCCACACTAACATTTCTATCTAGGTATCATGAATTTAACAAAAATAATATATATAAATGAATCCATCCTACATCCACAAAGTGTCAACATACATCTCATAGCATACACCTTACATAAGCATTGCATATCAAATGAAAAATATAAAAAGAAATCATCCATATCATTACATTTCATCCATCCTACATCCACAAGTCATATACACATGCATATCATATCATAAGGATAATAAAGGAAATAGCCATCATCCATCATAGAATCATATAATAATATCTCATAATGCATCTACATTCATCCATACATCACATAAGATCATAAAGAATGCAATAAGACATCATATTTAAAAGCTGCATCATCGATCATCTCATATATATATGTTAGAAAAAGAATGTCATGATACATATCAAAGTATGCAATATACATCAAAGATATGCATGAGGCTATCAATAGCCAGTGAATGAATATACATCATAATCATCTCTACATCAGTGTAGGGATACAAAAAAATATCTATATACATAAGGAGTCTATCCAGAGCTCCCCTGGTCATCCTAACCCAGTGTGGGTTGGCCTAGTAGAGGAATCTATCTATGTTGGTCTCCTGAGTTTCCCTACGAAGGCCTCCCAACTAATGGACCACCCTTTGATCTTCTCAAAGCCATAACACTCCTTTGTGAAAAAATAGGCTTTTTCCTATGAGGAGGAACCTCCATATAGTATATGGTTTGATAGTAGGATGCCTTAACAACTACTTGTGCATATCTAGTGGTTGAGACCATCTCACCTAGTGCTTGTGTTTTCGCCTCTAGTTGCTACCTCTTAGCAATCTCTTGGGCTAGTTGTAGCTCAATTTGCTATCGACAGGTCACCTTTGCATCCAAATGAGTACATAGTTTATCTCTCTTGTCTGAACCTATCTCTCTCTTGACAGGCCTAGTCCCACTCAGTTTTCCTTTGATCTCGCTCTTGTATAACAACCTATAGTCTCTAATCAAGAACCCCAAAAACTACTACCACCTACTATTGCTATGGCACAGAAGGTGGTGGACCTTGTGGTGGAACTAGAGGGGGACCCTATTCTAGAATCTGACCATGCCCTCTACTGCATCTACCTCACTGTCTCTTACCTCCTGCATCTCCTCCTACCAGGTCAATTAGTTTCATGGGCCTATTCCCCACAAACCAAGCATCAATACCTAGGGTAGTCCTAGGATCATCTAGACCCCCCGCATATATCCAAGGAAGAGGAACCAAGTGATCAAAATCTGTAATCACAATCTGTGAAACCATTTGTGGTCCCCTCTTTAGAATCTCTCTAAAAGTGCAAGCATAAATGGCCATATACTCATTAGCTAGAGCATCCTGCTACTCCCCAAACTATCTGGCTATACGATCTAGTAAGTTCCTCTTAATAATGTGTGAGGTCTAATCCATGAACCATTGGGTCTATCAGTAATATGTGAGATGTCGGTCATCATCATCCCATGGCCCTATCTACAATCACGGCCTCCAAATGAACTCGGTCATGTCATGATTGGCATGCCACTAGTAAAATACATCACCTATATGATGAAGAGTGATCATGTATTCATATCTTTATAATATAAGATCCTTGTCATCTAGATCCCTATATGTAACAACTGGTCAGAAAACTACAATGTTCTTTCATGCCCATATGTGAGGCAAAGTAACCCCTACCAATATGTTGGATCATCCTCGATAGACCACCTAGTGCATGTCATGATATAAATGGACTAATATGCAAGGGAACTAAGCATAAACGCACACATCCTCCATAATCCTCTCAAGGACAACACCCCATCCTAGGTTGAATAACTTGGATCATCTGTCAAGAACCAAGACTCCCATAATGAGTCTCACAATCACTATAGTAAATTAACCAACAACACCAATATATTGTTGAAGATCCATCTATCCTCCCACGAGCTCTAGCTCATCCACTCCCAAAACTAAAAATATGGCCTTAGTACTAAGATCAACATCATATATAACCTGGTCTCCATGGATGGGTACCCTAAGGATCCTCCAAAATTCCTCGAGGGTAACGGTGGCCTCACCTATCTAAAAGTGGAATGAGGAAGTCTCTGAGTGCTAGGGCTCCACCAAAGTAGTCATGAGTGATAAGTGGGTCTTGACCTTTGGAATGTACGCAATAGGATGTGGTCCAATCGCTTCTAAGAAGAGAATTCCAAGCTTGAGCCCAAGGTAGTAATCTACTCTAATATCTATGGTCAATTCTCCCTAGAAAGAAGGGGATGGAAGGTAGCCTACACACAACACACACAACATCAATTTTCTAAAAAATTGAAAAATATAAGTCAAACTAGCTAGAAAAGAAAAAGAGAGCCTATTTTGAAAAAGCGGCTCACTCTCAAAAACCAAAAGCATGGAAATCCTACAAAAAAATTTCCATTTTGCAATCACATCACTATATTGCAATGGAATTGCCATATTGCAAAATAATTTCTATTTTAGCATCTCCTTAGTGCAAAATCAAGTCTCTAAAAAGTGTCATTGTATCCTACAGAAGTGTCACTATTTTTTTTGCAAACACATCACCAAATTACAAAAGCATCACATATTTTCAAAATCCATGCACATATGCAGAGCTGTGACACCTAATTCCAAAGGTGTCACTATTCGTTGCAAAGTTGTCCATTAGGTTGTAGAAGCATCATAATAAATTGTGATGTCTTTGTTTTTCCTAGCTTTAGCTTACCTTTAGCTACCTAAAAATGTGTGCAAGGGAAGTTTATCAGGGTACGTACCCAGGGCCCTGTATTGGTTGGCCACTAGAACTCACAGACCTAATCTATGCACTGTGTGGCACAAACTATGTGGGATATAGTGTTGACTGCTCTATAAGATCTGGAAGCAAGGAATCTCAAAAAACACTCTGATCTCTTAAAGAAAAGAGTGAAAATGAGCTTGAAATTCACCCAAATTAACATATATGTCTAGCATAACCTAGGGTTTTTTAGCCCTACAACTCAATTTTCTCACTTCACATCCTGTCTTGGTCACTTCATCAAGCTCCTAGGACTTATTTTACGTCCTCTAGGAAACATAACTACTCCCATCATCATCCCATGAGCTTGAACCGAAAATCAAATTTTCTGCTTAATCTCTCGAGAGGGCAGCATACTAGCATTCCTTCATCCGTTGGGGCATAATGGGGCATGAGAAAAATCAGGTATTTTTTAAAAAATTTAAATTTTGGTCTAAGCATTATCAGTTCTTCGAAGCAATGCAATGGGTACCTCACTTCAAAGAGGGGAAAAATGTAGACACTTAAAAATTTCCTAAGTATATCGCACACCTAATTTCTCTTATTAACACCATTTTCTCATCATTTTCATCTTACTTCATCTATTTATTTAAATAATGTCTAATTATTTAGTTAAATTCACCTTTTCCCCTATTAATCGAATAATTAATTCATCACCTTCATATTAATTTATCCCTTTTTGATTAGATAATGTCAAATTATTTAATTAAATGTCATGATCCCACTTTAATTAAATAATTCTAAATTGTTTAATTAAAGATCCTAATTCTTCCAGCTTGCACAATTAAATGATTTTCCTAAATTGTTTAATTAACTAATTTTCCTCCAATCCTCCAATTTTCATAAAGAATATTCTCATGGAATATTCCCTTTTCAAATTCAAATTCTTCCCTCCACATGAAATATCTCCAACATATTTCCTTAAATATAGGAATTTGTTAATCTCTCATGAATTATGGGCCCTTGATTAAAATATTTAATCCATAACTTCATGAATTATGGACCATTGATCCATTCCTTGATCCACACGCACATCTTCTATTCAATTTCCTCCATCGATTAGCATTTTTAATCCTCGCCATTTATTCATTCCAAAAATCTATAAATACCTCCTATTTTACATGAAATGGATATTCACAATCCTTATTCAAACTTACTATACTATATTTCTCACTCATCTTGGGGCCTTTTGAGTATTTGTGAATCATAACCATCCATCAACTGACTCAAGCTTTTGCATCAACTCAATAATGGACTAGGAAAATCGAGAAATCCACATCCCATAGCACTCCATTTGCACTTAATCCACAATGGGATTGCATGTTTGCATGGTTATTTGCTTCAATTGATTAGAATTTATATTGTTTTGATATTAATTGAACCATTTTTAGCCATGTTAGACTAATTTCATTGGATTATTGTCTTTAGTTGATCACTTTCTTGTTTAATTGCTCTATTTCATGTTACTTGATCAATTGAATCGATTATACTTACAATAGTAAAGATAGGAGCATAGTCATTGGAAATAACCTTAGGTGTACCATATAGCTTTTGTGTATTCTCTAAAAAATATTTTTACACTATACTTGCTATAAAAGGATGTGATAATGCAATAGAATGGGCATATTTAGTGAAGTGATTGACCAATTTTGTAATGGAATCCATGACATTCTTTCCTTAGATCATGGAAGACCTATGATGAATTCCATGGAGACCTCTATTGGTTTGTGGAAATTGATCATGCTATATTGTACACTCTTCATGATCCTCACTGAGGTCTAGGGCCGTGTCGAGCCCTGGTGGGGGTTCAGGGGTGGCAGCCCCTGAAAAGTGGGGGTTTGGGGGTGACAACCCTTGAGAAAAAAAAAATTCCTACTTTTTCGTGTCGTCACTAAAAAAGGAAAAATCATCGAAAAAGGAAAAAAATGACTCTGTAGAACCCAAATTCTGGAAGCTTCTAAAAGCTTGTTATAAGGAATTGGGTTGGGGGTTACAGGATGAGAAGGCGATTATTCACGAGATAGTACTAAGTTTTGCACTAGATAATAAAATTATTGGATGGCTATGGTTTTGTGGATGTAGCTTGGATTGGGTGAACCACGTTAAATTCTTTGCGTTGATTTTTCTATGTGTGTTTTATTTCTCTGTTTATTGATCAAATTTGAATTTAATTGTTATATATCCACCTTCTAACCCTAACAAGTGGTATCCGAGTGGGTTGTTTTTATTTATCCTCTGTAGGAGGGTCTCATGGGTTGAGTGGGAGCAATGGCAGATGAAGGTAAGTTGAAGGTTGAGAAGTTCAATGG